>VXBO01014202.1:7572-57079 GCA_013400135.1 Rhinoptilus africanus
TTTTTTTTTTTTTTTTTTTGACATTTTATCTATGCCAACAGTGGCTGTCTACCAGACTGATGGTATTCAATGCATGGTCAACCTTCTTGATCTAGGGATTCTACAGGTGGTGCCTAAGAAAATCCAGCTGATGAAAAATTGTACTGCAATGAATTTTTAAATTATTTTAAAACTGTATTAAAAAAAAAAAAGTGTCATCTTAGCCTACAATTTTCTAAGCTGTTTAAAATCTTTTCCTACGAAGGACGTTCCCCTTATGGTTTTGCTCTGCTCATCGAAACACTGAGCTTGTCTTCCTGAGCAGGAGCATTGCACACAATTTGGCCAGGTGGGATCTTATCAGTAGAAAAGCAAGAATATTTCCTGATTTCTTCTGTAAACACCTTGCCAAACCCTCTCTAGGACCGTGCTCAGATCTCATTTCCTCTGAAAGTTCCAATGGATGAGCCTTGATATTAGAAGACAAGTTATTTTTATTATTTTCCCAAATGCACCAGTTCACTCCCAGCCCTGTTACCTTCCATCTCACATTGATGACTATTTTTTCCAAGGTGCCACAGCTCTTCTGGTGTGATATTTTCGTCCTCTTTGGAACTGACATTTACCAGCTTTGACACACAAGACTGCCTCTGTTGCTTAATCCCTTTGTTCCTTACCTAAAAAAATGAAAAGCCTAATGAGGCATCTTATAACTGTCCTCTCTCACTAAATTGTCAGATCTTCAGAGCAAAGACCATCTTTCCCCAGCTGAATATTCAGTGCCTAACGCATTGCAGCCTTGTTGGAGTTGATGCCTTTAGGTGATGTTTTCATACCAATTTAGCTACACCAGAGAGGACAATAGAAAACATTTCAGTGTCAGGAAGAATTTCCAAGGGATCTTCAGTGAAAACAGGAGTTTAGAAGCATCGTCCATTTATCTCCCATGAGAAAAGCATGGACACTACTCTGAAGTCAACAGAAAGGTGGTGTTCAAATAGGGTGGAATAAACAGCAATTCAACCAGCATCTACCACTCTTACTGGTATGATAGTTTTCCTTGTAGAACCCTGTGTCACAAGAGAAGAAAGTTGTGTCCCTGTGAGTAAGGATTGCTAAGGGTACTATGGTATGACAACCCTATCCTATATAGTTTCTTTGCAAAATGCATAACATGGTAGAAGGCTCAGAACACGTCTTGGGTCTGCCAGTGACACCATCCCCAAGGAGAAAAGACACCTTTTTATTTTGTGGAAAACACTGTCTTGAGACAGGGGGTTGGAAAGCAGCATGCAGGACCTCTGCCACTGCCTGGGCACTCCTGATTGCCACATGTGCCTTTCAGAAAGGTTCAAAATCCATGTTCCTCATGGATATGTGTTGAACATTTGGCAGAGCCATTCATCAGGCAGTTCTGAAGTTCCTGCTCTGACCAAAAAGGCAAGAGAAGGAGACAGATTTTCTCTGTGCATTAACCCAAGGAAGACTCGGTGAAGCTATTAACTAGTTTTTCTGTGGGATATTAAGCCTATTTTGCAGCTAGTAAATTGAAGCACAGAAAAATTAAGGATATTTTCAGGGGACTTGATTGGATTTAGGGGTCTGAGCATTAGAGGCATAGCTTCTAAAGGCTCGGTGCATACAAAGTAGTTAGAGACGTAACTTTTATTGAAGACTTAGCAGTATAACATCCAATGTCTTGGAGGAGGTAGATAGTTCATCTTGAAAACTGGAATCCATTTTTCTAACTCCTGAATTTTTGATGATTTTTACCATAACGAGGAGGCACAAGGATCTGCGTGACAAATGTCTGAAGAGTCCTGTTCGTATAGTCCAGGAACTGTGTATGAACCAACAGACACTGTTTTCTTTAAGGACAGCATCAGCACTAGGAGTCCAATGTACATAGGACAAACTTTTCAAGGGCAATGCCTGCAGTTCAGATGGCAAGGTTTGAGCTGAGACTTCCATCTCAAGGTGGGAAACCTCAAAGGAAGAAGACAGAACTCACAAAAATTATCTTCATCTGTGCAAGTCCCCTTTAGAGTCAACGAACTGCAGTAAGCATCTCGTCTCATCTAACAGAGACATTTACACTGGTCAGACAAGTCACGCCTTGAGCTCCATGACTTCTCTTGACAGGACCTCCATTGATTATCATCAGATCCTGGATGACCAGGTCAGATAGAGACACTGACACTGTAGGCACAAGGTTAGGAAGTGCTCCTCTGTAGTTGTAACTGAGATCATAAGCATTTCTTGACTTTTCTGCTGGAAGCAGCTGAATACAGTACAAAGTTCAGGGAAAAACACCCCAAAAACTCACATGCATGCAAACTTAGCTGAGGCATCCCAGTTGAACAGCCCAGAGAGGCAGTAGACACCCCATCCCTGGGAACATTCCAGGTCAGGTTGGACACAGCTCCGAGCAACCTGGTTTAGTTGAAGATGTCCCTGCTCATTGCAGGAGGGTTGGACTAGATGACCTTTAAAGGTCCCTTCCAACCCAAAGCATTCTATGATCCTATGATCTTTGGGCCAAATGTGAAGGGAGAATCATGGGCAGCATAAAGATTAAGATCCATCTGACATGTTTTGTTGCATCCTGGCAATCCCTTTCCTCTGTGCTTTCTCCTCTTGCCTCTCTTGTGCTGCTTCCCACTGCCCAGGACACTTGCAAGATAGAACTGTTTCCATTCTTCCTGCAGCACTGGACCAGTTCCCACCTCTGCTGTCATGCTGGTGCTGCTTCCCCCACCACTTTGCACAGTTCCCAATGACAAAACATTTTAGAGTGCAGTGACTGCTTGAAGTAGTGAGCTTGAGTACTGAGTGCTTGAAAGAGAGCTCATTTGTAAGACATGGACACCCCCTCCTGGCTACGAAGCTGAAAAGAAGAATCCTGAATATCAATAATCATGAGCTTGTTTCAAGAAAAGGTAGCCATGCATGCAATGATCGCTGCAAAGTAGCTCTCATGAATACATCAGAAGAACATCCTGAGCATTCACTAGAGGTGCTGGCACAAAAGAAATTGCTTAATGCAGCAAGGAAATCATTCAGTCATAAAGTCAGTTTATACTTTGTATATTTCATTTTTATTTATTTTTTTTATTACTGCCTAAAAAAAGAAAGAGGAAGAGAGAGAGAAAACAATAATAATGTCATTACATAAAAGGGTAACAGATCAGAACATGCTGATCCATCAGCCAAGATGACAAAAGACAAGATGACAGCAATGTGTAGACAAGGAAATCTGTGTTGAACATTTTCATCTAATAGGAACATGTCACCCTGCTAATGAGACATCCAAAGTGAAACTAACACTCAGAATTAAAATCTACAACCCAGAGCAAAACAAACCAGACTCTGCCTTCAGGTATGGGCCTGGGAAGAATCATTACCTGTAGTGAATATACCTTGAGAAATAAATATAAGTCCATAGCTTTAGACTTGTTGTTACAATCTGAGCACCTAGTCCCAGGTCCACCAAAACTGTCTCAGAAGTGACCCTTCTTTCAGTGATGTGACACAGAAACTCAAGAGTGGCCATACCAAGCATGTCCACAGGTCCATGTAACCTCTATTCTACTCCCCATGCTCTCCTAGCCTCTAATGATCCCTGTGTGAGAACTTCCTGAGCCAGGCGTCTTATCTTTCAGCTTTAAACATCTAAACCGTTTTCCTCCACCCGGGTTTGCCCCATTGCTTTGTGAACTCCTCTAAATTTGCAGCATCCACAGCCCTCTGCAGCAAAGAGCTCAGCAGCTCGATAAGGCTTTGTAAAAAATCAATCTTTTTTTTGTTTTTGTTCCAAATTTGCCACCTTCAAGCCCTCAGTTTTTGTTCTGAGAGACTCTGTGGTCAGTTTTTCCTTGTTTGTTTTCTCTAGGCTACTAAGTAGTTTTATAGACTTCTTTTATACTCTTTCTTAATTTTCTCTTTTTGAGGCTGAAGTCTCCTGAGCTGAAGAGTCCTGCAACACAAGATGCACTGAAAAGAGTCCTCTGTCCATTACCTTTGCTTGACAAGAAAGTGTTTGCTTTTTCTCTTTCCGTGATCTGTAATGGTAGGTGATGGAGACAGCTGTCTCCGCTGCTGAAAAGGTAGTGGGAGGCAAAAAGCAAATTTGCAGATATGAAAAATTCAGTATTCATGTTCGCTCTCTCCTGTTAAAATCAGCAAGCGTAACACATCTCAGTCTTTGCTTTTTTAACAGTAGGTAGAGGAAGAAGTACCAAGCATTCCCACTTGTCCTAGCAAACAGGCTGAAAGTAGGGCTGGCATATATTTCCCATAGGTGGCCTGAAAGGGGACCCAGATTTCCACATAGCTGCTTAGGATAAAATTTGGCATCTTTATTTGATGGGGTCTTGGTACAGTGAATTATTTGACTGTTGCCTTCACTGTAGAAAATTCCCCCCCCTCCAGGCAACACAAAGCAATGTCTCACTGCTAGTTTTAGCAAGGGGAAAATGACTCTGTGGGAGGCACTGTCTGCACTCACCATTCTCGCAGTCTTCCCAGCCTGAGAGATGCTGCCTTCAGTGATGATAAGGGTTGCATGGGAAGTCAGGAAATTTGTACTCCGAGCGTTGCTATAGTTTTACATAATATGAGGCATTGGAGCCATTTCCATAACACCATGACTTAGTCTCTAATCTTAAAAGTAATAATTAAAAAAAAAAGACAGCAGCAGATGTTATATTTTCTCTTGCCTTCCTGTATATCTGTAAAGTCAGTTCAAGTAAGTAAAGGGTTCAGAGTATACCTGGAAGATGTCAACATGTGCTTGTAATACCACTATCTACTAGCTCCCATCATGATCTTCTTTCCACAAGATGTGTGTAGCCTTGAGACCAAGCATTTATATCAAATTTTGAACTTTAATAACTACAGTATTGTCACCTGCTTGTCTTAGACCAAGCCTGGGTCATTACCTGCTTCTTCCTCTCACCAACCCTATTCAATGCATAGGGATAAGTCAAGTATAGCAATCCTCACCAGACCTAAGTGGATGTTGGCTCAAATGAGCCTGATCTCCAACCTATTCTGATCTCTGACCTCCTATCTCAACTTCATGACAAGGCTTTCATCAGTCTAACCCTATCCTGAAATTAATGTACTTCCTAGAAATCCAGCAGTTGCAAAGCAAACCCAATGACTGACCAGAGGAGAACGAGCAGTGCAATCAAGCTATTTTGGCCAAATCGAGCAATTTTGGCTTTTAAAAGCCAAAGTTACCCATTAGTTGCTCAGGACGACCAAGTGGTGGCCAGCTGCCCGGCTTGCTGCAGGACCGTGTTATCGTTACAGCACCCCAGCAATGGCACTTTGCTCAGGAGGCGTTTCCACAGTGGCTTAATGTCACGTGCTGGCATACATCCTGCCTCAACCTCCAGGTGCGTTGGAGTCTCCCACACACCTCCTGTAAGCCTGTCATATCCCTCAGCTGCTATTACCTAACAAACACAGTTCTGGGGTGCGCCATCCCTCCTTGCCTGGCAGTGATCTTCTGTTTTCACCGTAACATTTTGACACTTTTTTCTAATGCTGATTCCCATTATGATAATGATGAGAATTACCTTGGTATATACAATTCCTCCAGTCTACCAGGCTTATTCAGGTTTTATATTTCAAGGCTACAATAGTCTTTGCGAGCACATCTGAGGTGGATCACACCGGTTATTTCACAGAACCCTACAGCTTCAAAAAGTGATTGAGGACAAGAAGAGACAAGCACTGACAAAGAGAATTTGAGGTACCAGAATTTTAATAAAATGTTCACACTGGGAAATATGTACCTTTTAAAGTAAGAGCAATCCATCACTAAGAAGGGCTGACACCTAGGAAAAGACAGATATGCTATCATTTGTGATGTATAAATCAAAAATGTGGACACCTTTGTAAAGATGTGACAACTGGTTATTGTTATAAGTGCAGGAGTTACAAGTGTGAGGTTCTGGTATGGCTTGTCCTACCAGGACATCTAATTCCCAGTGGCTCCCTCACTACCGAGGAGATCCAGAAATCTGCCAACACAAACCCACCAGAATTTGACTTACTGGCACTAGGTAATGCAGGATCAGCCATAGTCTTTTTCCACAGACAAAAACGATGCCTTCAAAGTCCAGGTGAGAAATTACATGGTGGGTTGGTCTTGTACCTCAACCCAAATTAACTTCTAACCTCACAGACAAGGAGAGCAGATGTGTCCTTATTAAAGTCCAGTATAACACACACATTGCAAGGTCAGGGGTATGAGTGGTCAGTTCCTTATACTGACAGGGCAGGGGAAGGGTTTACAGTGGGAATGTCCCTCCTACCGACACTGATGACCACCATACCATCTTCCTCATGGTGGCCAGGAGGTCATTTCTAGGTGTTAACGTTGGTGGAGTGCATTGCAGTGTCTTTCATTGTCCCAAGGATTGCTCTGTCTCACTCAGATACATCTGTATGGTCACTATAAAGCTTTGAGTTGAATATTCAGGGCTGGCTTCAGAAAAAGGCATCAACTCCCCTCTAGCTGCTCCAATTTGGAGTCTGCAAGATTCAAGGGCCCCCTATCAATGTTACTTAGTGGCAATCAGCCTATAAATACATCTCCCAGGCAGACCAGCAGTGACCTAATACCCTCTTTAACACCACCAAACCCAATCACTTCTTACCTTGACTGCCCTGCTTTATTTACTCTCTTTGGGAACTTTGCTATTCTCAAGCAAAACACTGGGATTTGCTCTGAGTGATGAATAGCTTATAGATATTTAAACATACATTTGTGTTTAGGGTCATAAAACTCCATGAACATGGTAGCAAGTAGCCTGTTCACAGGCTAATGTTTTCCAAAATGGGCTAACCAGCTGAACAATTGGAGCTATTATTCATCAGCAGTAACTTTTGTATTGCTTTTTATTACAATGTCACTATATTCACCACCAGGGTTGAAAATGCATTTACGTATTAATCCAGATTCTGTTTTTCTCAAGATTAACAGACAAAATGAAACATCAAAGCAATGCAATCAGTCCTACTGCTGTTGTTTGTTTTATTAAAATTCATGGCCTACCTTATCATTTTTGTTAAGCAAAAAAGCTATGTCAAAACTGACAGCTCTATCAAAGGGAGATAAAATTCGGTGTATAGGAGTTTTAATCTCTATTTCCTTTTTTTTTTTTTTTTCCTACTAAACTGATTGCAAAATGACTTGTGTCTTCTTTTCCTCCCTTCCTTCCATCTCACATGTGTTTTATCTTCACAATAGCAACACCACCATGTCATTGACTTTTGGAGCAGAGGACCCAGTGTACTCAACTGTTCTGACCACCTGCCTCATCCAGGACACAGAAATCCACTGGCAGCTCCCTGTAAGAAAGAGCCACAATACAGAATTTATGTCTTATTTCAGATGTCTTTTTTTTTTTTTTTTTCCTCTCTTACTCCTGTTTCCTACCTTGGGTATTTCATGGTTGGATTCCCCTCATGAAACTGGAACTGAGAGCTGACATCCTCTGTTATTCCCAACTCTTTGAGGTAAGCAATCATTGCAGTCTAGATATATGTTCTTCTTCCTTTAGCCTGCTCCAAGTTAATATGGACTATGTCTTTACAAACTGTTCCCTTCCTCTGTGAAATCACAAACACTGGAAAAATTGGGATGTCTAAGATTTGTGCTAGCTGATTTATAGCCTCTTTGAGACTATCCCCTTCGGGCTTAGATAGATTTTTCTCTGCGAGCAGGACAGTGTTTCCTGATGGAAATCAGAATCCCACCGACTCTTTTGGTGTGAATTCTCCATACAGCTGAAGCGTCCTCAAAAAAGAATCGGGTAATCCTATATTTCAGTTACTGAATCTGAATCGCTGAATCATATGATTCTATGATCTGCAGCTGTGTTAAGCAACCACACAACCTTCAGCAGAATCAAGGAAACACAGAAATAGCTTCAGGGTTTAACGTCTATATTCAGATTACTCCCGATAGCTACTGAGTTGATGTGAAATTTTATGGCCCACAAAAACCACATAGCGAGTACATAGTAAGAGGTCCTGGCTTGAGAAATAGACCCTAAACTACCATAGCTGGAGTGTAATCTTAGTGAGTTGCCTTCGATATCTTCTCAAGAGCAAGTCGTCAGCAATCACCCTAGAAATGGATTCAATTCAGCTGGAGCATGGTTTCCTCTCAGGCCAGTGATGCTCCTGTTGAATACAGAAGGGCTCAGAGACCTTTCCAACGTGTTCCTGGATCTACGGACTGTGTATGCAGTGAATGCGCAAGCACCAGCAAGATGTTTCCAGCTGTCATTATCTTCAGTTAGGATGCTGCTGCCCTGCTCCCGTTGGCAGATGATTTATTAAGAGCTATTTATGCCTGAGCCAATATTTCCTTCTGTTATCCTATCTATTTGCAGTGTCCTCTGCAGCTCCACTACATTGCTTTGATTTATGATTCATGCTATTTTATTTTCTTCAGAGTTCTGCTATATTTATTTATGTTGCCCTAAAGAGCCGATTTGCAAATGTACCAGTCCCAGCAACTCCGTCCAGGCCCCCCTCCCTGCCTGCACGCAATATCATCTCCTTCTTTTGAATAAGTCATTGCTTTTATAGAGAGTAATAAATTTTCATAAGAATTTTTCATCTAAGAGCCAGTGTGGGGGTCATTAATAAACATCTCTCACCTGTTAATGGGGGATGATTTGGATTTCTGCAGTATTTCTTTTAATAGGCAAAGATCTAATTAAGACATTCATAAAAAATAATTTGTTGTAATTAATTTTATTTAATGAGGGAGGGGAACACATCGTTATGTAACTTTATTAGACTAAAATAAATGTATAGACTTAGGAAAAAGACTCTGTTTCTGTTGCCTCACAGAAGGGAGTGCTCCTGAATATGCAAAAAACCCTTGCCACCTGATCTGGAAAGAAATTCTAGGACACTGAGACCAGAGAGGCAGCAAAGACTCATTCCCTGCAGCCATTTCCCAGTATATATCTGGACTATTTTGAATATTCTAAGGAACAGCACCCCTTTCCCTCCTTTTCCTCAGCCTTGTGGGTATTTCCACTCTGACTCCATCTGTCTCCTTTCCTTTTATGCCACTTAATAGCTGCTCCCCAGTTCCATCATCCTTTATAATGTCTTTGGCTCTGATGAGTATGTCTAAAGGGTACCAGTGGGGTTTGACCACGTGGGTCTTCATTGCGTTCTACTCATTCTGGCAGGTGATAACTGTACCTCTTTAATTCAAATGGGAGATCTCTGCTGTACTGAGGACTTGACTTAACATTACGTGATGGAGAGAAGAGATTGTCCCCACCACCATCCTTGCTTGGACTGTTGGGGATGTTGGAGGAGTGTCTTGTTTCTCATGGTGCGTTGCCATGGTTGGTCTTGTTGCAATCCTCATAGCTGTACACCAGGCAAGAAAACCAGAATATTGAACTTCTGCTGGATAAGACCACTATTTGCTTGTTATTCCCGTGACTCTCCTTGGGAATACAAAACATTTATTTGACTGGCAGACACTACACTCCTGGGGCTAAGCTAAGGAGAGCTTACACCAGTGGGCCTCACAAATCAGCCTCACACCTGAAGTTGATTTTCCCTTCCTACCATACAATGGCAGACATCCCAAGAGTCATTTGGACCACTAGTTTCCACTGCTTTGCCACACTTTTCCCATTCCCACAAGCCCAAATAAGTTTCATGCTGGCCCACTGTATGCTCTTCTTATGGCTTGTACTGATTTTGCCTACTGAGCAGCTCGGCTACACTCCAAGTCTCTGGCCATCTTCTTGCAAACCCTTGCTCATTCCTCTCACCTCTGGTACATGACAAATGATTGTGTCATCCTTCTACTCCAGGGTCCTGATCTGTGTGACAAAGAGTTTCTAATCTCACTTTATTGTTCATCTCTTTCTCCCCTTAATCTCAATCAGCTCAATGTGACAACAGCACTTGCTCAAAATCACTTATCACACACAAATTTGTTTAGAATTAATCAGAGACAATTTGAGGTGTTTATTAAAGCAGCAACAATCTCAGCTTGACCTTGCAAAAAGATTTCTGTTTCAAAGAAACAACTTTTTTTCTAGTTTACTTTTTTTTTTTTTTTTTGCTTTTTTGCCTGACATGAAGTTGAAGAATTTTCATTAGGGAACTAACAAAGGTGAAACCAGCTGCTGCGCTTCAAGGAATTGCCAGTGACAAATTCTGCTTCACAGACTTGACATTTTCCCTCTCTTTCTTTTTCTTTGTTTGAGAAAAGAACACACAAGCCTTGAAGGAATCACCTGCCTGGGCCTTGCCCGAGCTGAGAAAGGGTCTCATTTTGCTGGGTTCCCTCCCCAGACCTTATATCCTCAGAGAGACAGGAGAAGAGAAGCAGTAAGATCAAGGTCACATAGAAATGCTGCTCAGTTTCTCCTTCCTTGCTAGATCATTTGCAGCTGTTAGTAAGACATGACTGACTCCCTGGTACTGAAAATGCGCTAAGTAAGGTGGGATGGCTTTTCCAAGAGAAACATAGAGTGCTCCTGGGAGCAGAGACACAGACTTCAGACATCTCCCTCTTCAGGTGAATGTTTACCCCCCAACCCAAATAAAAATAAAAAAAAAAATAAAAGTGATTCCAAATAACAATTCAATTATTAAGTATAGCTTCCAGCTGCAGAGAAAGCCTTGCACTCAACACTGGACGTGGGCTCTAACCACTGAGTCCTTCTGCAGAAGTTGGACACTTCAACTCAGTAGTTGCAGTCAGTGTCAAATAATAGGTTTACTGTTAATGTTTATTTTTCCCTCTTTCATTTACTTAAGCCTAAGCAATTCAGACTTGTTACAGGTTTGAATGACCCCATGTATTAATTCTGATCCAATAATTTGCAGATCTGGTCTATGTGCATAAGGCAGATGGTCTGCCACCTTCAAAAGAAGCACAAATTGAAAATCAAATCTGTTGACTCTGCTGGGAATGACTGCTCCTTTTGAAACCTCAGCATCTGCAAAGACCTGTCTTTCTGGGAGTGCAGAAAGGCTTTCCAAGCTGCCAAACCACTTGGCAGCTCCCTGTCAGCTAGAGACGATTAAGCATCTCTTGTTAACAGCTCTCTACTGTTACGAGAGCCTCAGTGCAAGGCACAGATCAGCCGGTTCTCTAAATAAAGTAGCAGCTTGGTCAGAGTTGCTGATCCCTTTCTTCCAAAACCATTTCTCCTTTAATCAGGCTTGTCAGAGGTGACTGGCTCTCCTGGGGAGATAACTGAACTTCGGTCGCTGCCAGCCACAATTCCCTCACTCCCCATCTTTCCACCTCCTCCATCCAAGGGCTCATCCCTTCTCATATTCAGAATTATGTTCATCAATCAAGAGGGTAAGATGGATGTTAACTCCGATTACACTGTAGGCAGAAAATTATTAAGTCCAATCAAATCACCCACACCAGAGGACAATATATTAAATCCTACAGAAACACTCTTTTGTCCTACTAGCAGAGGGTTTTCCAGACTCGGCAGAGACATCAGACCCTTGGTTTAACTTGGGCCCTTATTATAAAATGCAATTCTTCCAAACAGGAAACCAAAAGGGAGTCATCTGACCTAACACTGAGTCTATACAGCGTCAGCTGTGGAGAACAAAAAAGGAAAATCTTTTCTCTTGTTTTAGGAATCTGCCCCCCAAAATATTCTTTTCTCCAAGTTTCCAAGTAGTCTCAGGATAAATGAGAATATTTGGGGCAAGTAATTAATTTGTTAGGGGAAAATAATTTCCTAGCTCTTTCTTTGTGTGTATTTAGCCTTTGCACCCATCTCTTTATCTTCAACTGGCCAAGAAAATTGCATAATAATGTTATGCTCCACAAGAGAAAAAGCTACACGCTATAGGAATTGATGAAGAAGGAAAAAAGAAATTATTAATACAGACTTTAAAGTTTAAACTTGTTGGAACAAAGAAGTCCAGGACAGTTACTTAAAACCAAGTAATAAACTGCTAGAATCTGTGAGCATGGCCACCTGTCTTCATAATATCCATAATAAACATCATAATTAAGGCAGGCAGAATATGTGGAGGGTGACCCTGAAAGCATGTTTCATGCTACAGCAGCTGCAAAATGAGTACAGGGATGTCTGAACCAGTGGATACATCATGTTACCCATCAAATGATGTGCCAAGAAAGATCCTTGGGAACTCACAGGGCAGCTCTGCTGCATCACAAGCTCTCTGCTCCTTGAAAATTGATTATGCGATTAAGATTTATAAATTAACCCATGAACAGCTTTTATTTGCACACAAATATTCTTCCGGACTGTATGAATTAAAAGTTTATGTATGTGTGGAGTTATCTCAGTTGGAATTATACTTCAACAATCTCATTTGCATAAGTCAGAGATTGTAATGACTTACTCAACTAAGCATACCCATGCAGTTAATTACTTTTTTCCAAATGAAATGCCAACATTATTTCCCAGCAGAGAAAGGCAATTGCTCACCCAAAACAGCACAGGATGCTGTCGGTCCTAAAACAATTAATATGAAATTAATTTTAACAGACCACTGAACCATATTTAGAGAGTAACGTGAAGCAGAATGTGACCAAATACTGCAGCTCAGCTGGCAAAGCCACTTCTCTGTCATCTCTCACCAGGAAGTTCTGAAATAGGGGAACACATGAAGTACCTTAGCCTTTAGAATACAGCAATCCTGTGCAGGTTAGAGGAGAAAGTAGAGTCCTTGAGAGAGCAGAAGTTGTCTTTGGAAGTACATGTTACAAAAAAAAAAAAAAGAAATTAACAAAGACAGATTCCTCATGTCCTCACCTCATATTCCCACCACATAAAAAGGGGTGAGAAAATTTCCAGGGCTTGGAGAAGACAGAGAAAATACCATGTCCTGGTTGAGCAGTCAAGACAAAGTAATGTTACAAGAAAAAATGACGACACGATGTTATGAATCTGGGACTGCGCTGGTAAATTTGAGACATGTTGCCACTCTTATTTACTAACTCAGATTTAGCTGCAATTTGTCCTCGTAAGATAATCATTGAAATTGGCCAGAAATGTAAAAGTATAGCATTGTTCATACATTAAGGAAAAGCACAAAAGGGATGGAACGGAATGTCGATTCCATGGCCTTGCCTTGTATCAATAAAGGGAAAGAAGACAGCACTGAGACCAGATAAAGCAGCTTACTTGGACCCAGAGCCACCATTCTGTCAAATTTTGATGAATGGCTGTCCTTTGAGTGAACTTTGCTCATTATAATGTCATTTTAATGCATTTTAATACCAAAACACACCTCCATCCCGAAGGCTACCCACCTCCAAGATGTGCCCACTCCTCCTGGAGTCTGTGCCCTGAATTTTTTGTAAATTATACCTTTAAATAGAAGTGAGAGAAATTTATACCAATCACAATAAAGGTATTTATGACTAAAGTCACTCAAACTCCACCTTGAAGGTAAAAAATAGTATAAAAATAGCCTGAGAATGGGGGGATATTAGGGAAGACACCATCAGGGAGACACCATCGGAACGAGTCAGGGGAGAACTCCATCACAGAGTGCCTTTGACTCCTGGGACCAGTCGAACGGATGAGCCCTTCTTCACCCCATAGGGATGTCTTTGGGTAAGACATAGATTATACCAAGTGCTTCTTCAGGAAACTTAGAAATTTCTCTAGAGAATCTTTTTCCTACAATTATAGCCAGGCTGTATAGTGTGCAGCTTTGTCTCGTGTTCTGTATAAGTAACATTACTTTTACTTGCAGTTGCTTTGCAGACAGTGTATTTATCACCAGCAATTGTAAGAACCTGTGTTTCTGTTGCTTAAATAAACTGCACTGTTTAAGTAGCTAGTCATTTCGGTTTGTCACTGAACACGACCACAGACTTGAGGGCAACCATGATAGTTCATGAGCACAACAGGACTGAAGGTGCAGCCTGCTATTAGTGTATCCAAATTGTAATAGTTTAATACTTTGTATTAAAAATGACTGGACTGATAGTAATGAATTGGGCATCACTTATAATTTAAGCCTAGCCGCACCTAGCCTCCCACCTTGGTGAAGAGTGTTAAAACGGAGGGTTTATTTTCTTCCAAAACTGCTTTGCCCCTTTCACACAACAGTCCTCAATACAGTTGGTCTAGAATATGATGTTATCTCTCCTGGTGGGAATCTGGAGGTGAGCTGCCCGTGTTTTTCCTCAGAACAAAGTACCTGGTGAGATGAATCATACTGTAGTTCATTAGCAAAGCCTGGCACAGCCACTCACTGCCCTTGCGTTCAAACTCTGTGCCAGCTCTTCCATGTCCCATGGTTTTTTTGGACAGCCATCTCTAGAAATTGCACAATGGGTGGATATTTCCAGTCCAGAGATTGTGGGCAGCTTGTCAGGGTCCCTGCAACTTCTGGCAGAGTTACACCAACATTAGAGTCTTTTCTGTTTCAATCTGAACTCAAATGAATTTTAAAACTGCCAAATCCACTTTGAACAGATTGATCTTTCTCTGCCCTACTCAACTTTCACTTGGAACTATTACAGAGCCTCTATCACCCCCGCAGCCTATTGAAACCTGTTGTTGCCTCAATCAGAACATATTTAAACCAAAGAAAATATTAGCTTGGGCCCTGCAGGCATTCAGAGACTCTTGTGAGAGGGGTCTTATACAACAAGGCAAGCTTTTGATGGCAAATCCAATTCCAGAGGGATTAACAGAAAAATCTTTAGGCTGAAGGGGAGGCACAGAGCACAGTGATACACATAGATGCATAACTACAGCCATGGCAAGCTCAGAGAAGGCTGCAAACTTTGCGACAGGAGGTAGTGAGTCTATTCTGATCTCTATTGGCCTGGATTTATTTTCCTGAACATGTCTGTGTGGACAAGTTCGGGATTAAACTGCTTTTACAGACAGGGAGTGGGAGAACAGAGAATTGCTTTGTGATTCGAAGGTCTTGCAGCTCCACTGCACCAGCGTGTCAATAACTCACAGAATAGAGATGTGGGGCTGTGATTTCCTCTTTAGAAAGTGCTTCTCAAGTAGGCCAATTTAGTTTGGTTTCAATGCACGAATTATCAGTTTAATTTCCATGAGGTTTCTAATCCGAAATTTAATTTAGGAGATTTTGTCAAGTGATTGTTAAAATTTGTTCTACTGGGTGCATTCAAAAATACACCTCTTGTTTTTTATTGTGAAAGTCAGAAAAACTTGTTATACCAATCTAGACACTTCAGATTCCTGAAAGCCACAAAGGGCCTTTTTTTTTTTTTTTTTCTCTTTCCTCTCTGTGGCAGGAGGATTCCAGTGGAATTGCAAAAGGCTTTCCCCAACAAGGCTTCAGGAATGGCGTTCAGGCCAAAGTACAAGGCTGTAAAGCATGGTAATGACTGTGTAAATCATTCTGACTCACAAGGCACAATGGAAAGTGGGATGGACTGGACAAATCAAAGGTCCATCTGGCTCTGTGTCCCATCCCTGACAGCGATCAGTGGCAGATGCTCCAGGAAAGATGATAAAGACCAGAGATTCTAAGAGTGATCCAAGGGGCATGGGGCAATATGACACAGAGATCCTACTTGGGAATCTAAAAGCATTACAGCAACTCTAAAACCCTTCCCTAACAGGTTCCTTGTGGAGGGAACCCCAACACCTTCCCCATCCCTGTTGTGCTGGACTCTCCCAGTGGCTCCACAGTTCTCCTTGGTCCCTGGTTTTCCTCCTCACTTCCCTGTTTCAGGGGCAACAAAGTCCTGGGGTCATCCTAACCTTTCGGGTGCAAAATCCAATTTTGTTCACACTGTTTGCAAGCTTTTAGATAGACCTGACTGATATGAATACAGATAATTAAAGCCTGAAAATAAGTATCTGGAATGTATCAACCCAATGGGGTAACACTCCTGCAAAGCAAAGATCAGAGCTGGTGTCCGTGGCGAGAGCTTTGCAGAGGGAACATTTTGGTGCATGTAACTTCTCAGGATGTTGTACCATTTTGTTCATGTTGGATATCTTGTAATTTCATTTTCTACTTATCTTTTAAAGAAAAAAAGGCAATTAAAAGTAAATTTTGAGTGATAACAAGGTATTTCCTTCCTCATTAAATGGAAATTGAAACATACTTGGAACAAATAACTGCAGATGCAGACATGTAACTTCTATCCGCTCCTCAAGAAATGCACCTGGAGGCACTTTACTTCCATGATGCTCCAAACCCTGTCTCAAGTCAGCAGAAGAGTCTGGAGACAGGGTGCGCTGCCCCTACCTTCCCTGCAGCAAGATTTACCTTTATTAAATCTTCCTGTACAGGGCATTTGAGGGGCTTGAGAGAATGTGAACAGCTGTAAGAAGCTGATTTAAATACGAACATCCTCAAAAGATTTGGCAATTACCAATATGGTGTATCTCCTCCCAGATCATTTTCCTTCATCTTGAGAGACGTGTCTCAGCCTCAGCCCAGATGCCTAAGTGTAGGCATTATTGGTCACCAATCTGGATGGAGCAGGAGACAGGGGCTGAGAGACGAGCTCTTGGTCCCCAGTCTGGTGCCACATGCTCTTGAACCTTGAGGACCTGACTTTGGATTTGTTTTAATGTCTGTGCCTATAAAGAGACAAGCTCCTCAGCACAGGGAAATGCCCAGCTCTGCTTTCAGCTCTACCCAGTTAAAAGTTCTCTGTGGATCCCTATGGAAAGTACTGATTTATGATGCCTGGATAGAAAACAGGTGAGAACAGCTCATAGAATCATAGAATCATAGAATCATAGGGTTGGAAGGGACCTCGAAAGATCATCTAGTCCAACCCCCCTGCCAGAGCAGGGTCACCTAGAGCACATCACCCAGGAACGCGTCCAGGCGGGTTTTGAATGTCTCCAGTGAAGGAGACTCCACAACCTCTCTGGGCAGCCTGTTCCAGTGCTCTGTCACTCTCACAGTAAAAAAATTCTTCCTGATATCCCTCTTGAATCTCCTATGCTCCAATTTACATCCATTACTCCTTGTCCTATCACTGGTCATCACTGAAAACAACTTCTCTCCATCTTCCTGACACTCCCCCTTTACGTATTTGAAGACATTGATGAGGTCACCCCTCAGTCTCCTTTTCTCCAGACTAAAGAGACCCAGCTCCCTCAGCCTTTCCTCATAAGGGAGATGTTCCACTCCCTTAATCATCTTTGTGGCTCTGCGCTGGACTCTCTCAAGCAGTTCCCTGTCCTTCTTGAACTGAGGGGCCCAGAACTGGACACAATACTCCAGATGTGGCCTCACCAATGCAGAATAGAGGGGGAGGAGAACCTCTCTTGACCTACTCACCACACCCTTTCTAATGCAGCCCAGGATGCCATTGGCCTTCTTAGCCACAAGAGCACATTGCTGGCTCATGGTCATCCTCCTGTCTACCAGGACCCCCAGGTCCCTTTCACCTACACTGCTCTCCAGCAGGTCAGCCCTCAACCTGTACTGGTACATGCTGTTTTTCTTCCCCAAATGCAAAACTCTACACTTGCCCTTGTTGAACCTCATCAGGTTTCGCCCCACCCAACTCTCCAGCCTGTCCAGGTCCCTCTGAATGGCAGCACAGTCTTCTGGGGTGTCGGCCACTCCTCCCAGCTTGGTGTCATCAGCAAACTTGCTGAGGGTACACTCTGTACCCTCATCCAGGTCGTTGATGAAGATGTTGAACAACACCGGTCCCAGTACTGACCCCTGAGGGACTCCACTAGTCACAGGCCTCCAACTAGATTCTGCCCCATTGACTACAAAACAGCTGCTGGAAGGAGAGAGGTTTTAGACTGAAGGTTGCTTTAGGGCGGGTTCTGAATTTGGTGTCATTTTTCTCATTTCCCGATCAGTAAAATAAAGGTGGAGGTGTATTTGTTCTGTATGTATTTTTAGAATGGTTTGAGAAAGGAACCTGCTGACTGCTCCCCATATATCTAAATAAAAATAGCAAAATATGATAAGACCTTCTCTCTTCTTGCTTCTGTGATATACCAATGAATGGCTTCCTATTTAGGGAGGTTATGGGCGTGAGACACTATTCCCACAGCTCTTAATACATTTTATTCTAACCTTCCTAGGAACTGTGTGGTCCAGTATTTGTTGTTCCATACAAAAATAAGCAGTCTATTCCTACCTGATTTTTCTTCACTTCCCTCTTAACGTTACCACAGAAAGAAAAAAATATCAGAATCTGAGATAACTTTTGCTGCATGGATAAGCATGAATTTAGATTACTGGTTTTATTTCAAGTAAACCAAATAGTTGATTTTCCTCCTGGGAACTCATCTTTATTTTATATATACATGCAGGAGCAACCCAAAGTCTAGTAGGAAGGATATCAAATTTCCTATCACCAGTACTTACCAAGGTGGTCTGGAAGGATATTTCATAGAATCATAGACTTGTCGAGGTTGGAAGAGACCTTTCAGATCATCGAGTCCAACCATCAACCTAACTCTGACAAAAACCATCACTAAACCATATCTCCAAGCACTATGCCTACCTGTCTTTTAAATACCTCCAGGGATGGTTACTTAACCACTTCCCTGGGCAGCCTCTTCCAATGCTTAATAACCCTTTCAGTGTAAAAATTTTTCCTAATATCCCATCTAAACCTCCCCTGGCACAACTTGAGGCAATTTCCTCATGTCCTATCGCCTGTTACTTGGGAGAAGAGTCCAACCCCCACTTCCCTACACTCTCCTTTCAAGTGGTTGTAGAGAACGGTAAGGTCTTCCCTCAGTCTCCTTTTCTCCAGGCTAAACAATCCTAGTTCCCTCAGCCACTCCTGACAAGACTTTTTCTCTATACCCTTCACCAGCTTTGTTGCCCTTCTCTGGACTTGCTCCAGCACCTCAGTGCTTTCTTGTAGTGAGGGGCCCAAAACTGAACGCAGCACTCAAGGTGGGGCCTCACCAGTGCCGAGTACAGGGGGATGATCCCTTCCCTAGTCCTCCTGGACACACTCTTCCCAATACAAGCCAGGATGCTGTTGGTTTTCTTGGTCACCTGGGCACACTGCTGGTTCATATTCATCCAGATTGTGGACTGAAGTGTTGTCCCTTTAAAAACCTTGGTGATTCATGAATGTGTCTGGAAAACCCTTTTCATGATCAGAAGTCAGGAAGAAGTCCTGGGGTAGGGAAAGTCTCATATACAGATAGACTTTCTTAATAGGTAAATTAGAAATACCCAGCAGAAGAATTGCATGAACTTGAGAGGTATCAGCATCTAGGTGCAGGTGTTCAGTTTTTTGAAGTCATTGTTTCTTAAAACTTACTGCAATTTTAACTAGATTGGACATGAGCGTTGATAACATCACAGACCCCAGCAACACTGGAAATGTGAAAACAGAAGAAAAGTGGTACTCTATTTTGCAAACGGTACACTAATTAATTCCCCAAGCTATTACCAAGAAGTCATTAACATTGTTATATCACAATTAAAGCACATTGTGAATTTCAGGTTTGGTTTGGTTTGTTAGTTTGGTTTATTTTTTTTTTTAGCTGCTTGGGTTTTGGTTTTTTTTCCACTTTACTCCTCCTATCTGTCCATCGTGAAAACCCTAGAAGGAAAGAACGGGATCAAAGTGCTCCAGGATTCATACTGACTGGCCTTGACTTTTTTGCATAAACACCCACATATGTGAACAGAAAGAAACATACCCTTAATACTAATACCAAAAGCAAATCTTTTATTGTCTACATCCTCATGGTGTTAGGTTCTTCAGAGTGCACTCCTCTTATAGACAGTATTGTTTCTAAGCTAACTTTGTGCACAAATAAAGGGACGATTATCTTGGTAATTACTGTGATTAAATGATTTATCCCATCCATTTGGAACTGTGTGTTCATCTGAGAACTTCTAAACCCCAAGCCTGGAGGTGTTCAGTGGTTCTTCCTTCACACTAAGAACCCAGGTGATAATCCCATCTCCAGTGTTCATCCATGATATGGTCCCCTAAGATTCACAGTTCAGATGGAGACAAGCCACGAGAAGCTGCATTTCATTCAGCTTTGATCAGCTTGAGAGTCAGGTTTGATTGGGATGAACCCAAGTACAGTAAGTGCTTCCTTATTTTGCAAAAATCCCTTACTTCCATATGCCAAGTTAGTGTTTTAAAAAACCAGAGTTTGCTATTCAGAGGCATCATTCCCAGACCCATCAAGCAAAGATAACTGCCTCTACTCAGCACTCAGACATCTCCAGACAGCCAGGACCACATTTTACCTGGCTTTGCCAGCAGGAGAAAACCCTTTGCAAAGTGCTGTAGCAGCACGTTGCTGACTCAGAGGGAACATCTTTCAGCCAGGCACCTATGTGGCCTGAAACTGCTTAGGCTGCAGAGCAAAAAATGATATAGCTTCTCTTGTTGGAGTGGAGGTTGTGACAAGTTGGCAGCATCAGAAAAAGATATACTTAAAGTACAATATATTTAATATACCAGGCTGTATATAGAACTTACTACAGTGTACTGGGTCTCTTCGCTGTGTGGTTGTGTGTGTACGCATGTAAACATATACATATCCCAAACGTTGCTTGGAAATCACTGGTTCCCTACCAGAAAAGAAATTTCAGGAGTTTACATTTTTCTTGTCCCAAATGGAATAAAAAATATAAAATAATAAAAATTACCATGGACCAGGAATCCTCCAGATCTCCAGAAGTGGGTGGGATCAAACTGAACGTCAGTCATTTCGAAACTTGTTTTTCCATCTCTGCTTGCAACAAAATCTCTTTATTCTGTTCACATGTATATTTTTCTTCTTTTTCTTCTTCTTGCTCCATTGACAAAACACGCAGTCATTTCAGGCCTGCAAATGCAGTTTTTATGTTTTCTCTGGGCACAGCTCCACTGGGTGTTGCGGCATATAAAAATAATCTTGCCCAATATCTTTTTACAATGAAAAAACTGCCTTTTTTCCCTACGTGCCATTTCACTGCTGACAGATCAACGTGTTTTCCTGCGTAAACGGGCTCTGCCTGGGGATACTCCACCCAGCTCAGTCCCAGGGTTGCTAGTAGCATTTTCCCAGCTCTTTAACACAAATATAGGCATGCATGTTACTGGAAGAAAAGCTCTATCCCTTGTGTTGCAACGTATACTCGAGTCAATATATTTAACACAGGTCGGCATGAAAATTGCAACTTATATGGATGATAAACTCTATATATTGAGGTAGTTAGAGTTTCACTGGAATGAAGCCAAGAAACAAGCCTTATCGTTACCTAGAAGAGCTGGTGAAAACATTTATCACCTGCGATAAGTGTGCTGAGCAAAGCAGAGATTTTCTTGAGTTTCACGGTAGCACCTCATTCTTTGTAAGGAGAAAAGCTATCCAATACTATGTACACATCCAATCAGTTAATGCTGTCTTCTATGAAAGGTAGCAGCTTTTAAAAATTAATCCATCCAACATTTTAATCTCATGTGCAGATGCAAATTAGACTTTAATTGCTCACTAGCTAAACTGATCATTGAGATACCCATCAAATTGGGTGTACCAGGGAGGTACAAATGATTACACAGTAGAACTGTGCCTCGTTTCTGTTAATGAGAGATGAAATATGCTTCAACAGAGTCATTTCTTACCCGTCAGTCCTCTGCAGGGGTCTGGCTGAGTCCTGTTTGTTTAGACTCTTCCAGACCTCTTAAGTCTTTTGATTCCCAGTGCATGAAATAATGTGTGCCGGGTTTCTTAGTGGCAGAAGATCATCAGATCCCTGATGTGACTATCCTTCTGTGTCATATAATATGAGACAGCCCTGGCTTAGCCTGAGAAAGATGGGAAATGACCTGGGACACCAGGAGGAGATTAGTATCATGGGTGACATAACAACATCCCCTGTGCTCATGGAAGCAGATATTCTCGTAAGCCTTTGACCTCTATTTCCAAATGACGCTCTTCTAAGAGAAATGCCAATCTGAGTGGATCACAGAGGCAACATGAGGACAGGAGAGAGCAGCCAAAACTCAATTACCTCTTTATTATCCCTGAGAGTTGATGAAATTGTTATAATACCAACCATACTTTTTAAAGCCACTCTGCCAGCTGCCAGGCTATTGAATGGGGGTGAACAGGGGCCATGGGGAAGGGGGGGATACACTGCTGCACAGATTAAAAGCCAATGCATTTAACACATGACATAAATCACCAGTGACAACCTGCAGCCAGGTAGCTCCTTTCATCATAGCTTTCAAAGCAATTAACAAAGTGTGGTAAGCGAACAGCAAAGTCAAAGCCCAGGAGGGGTGAAATGGTTGCTCAGAAGTCCCAGCTCAGTTCAGGAATGGAGACAGAAGTGACAGTCACCTTTTCTGACTAGTGTCATGGATTCATTGCAGTTTCTCCATCTCCCCAAACCAACTATGGGTCGAGCTCTACAAAACAGCCTAGGGTAGGTTCAAGGCAGCAACGATCTATAACATTACTTTGATGTGCACATTCTTACTGTCTTCATTTGCACATAAAACAAAAGCTTCACTGTGTAGATAAACTTCCCAGAAGTTTGAACATTGTTGTAAAAGGTTGGGAATGGTGTTTCCCTTCACTTTGAAGGAAGATTTTACCAGTACTTTAGCTAAATTCCTAAGCAGACTTCTTAATCCCTAGGAATGCAGCAACTGCCTTCCACCACCACCAAGGCACATAAATATCTCTACATGTTCTACAGGGAACTGGTCACAGAAAGGTTATTCAACTTTAGAATCTCCAAGATAGGAAGTTTTAAACCAGAATAATCCCCAGAGAGAGCAATCAAAAGGAGGTTCCCATATGTCAGATCCTGAGAATAGCAAAGGAGCTGATGCCCCACCAGAAAGCCTGTAGAGTCTCCTGGTTCATCACCTCATTCACCTAGGGGGGGAAAGCTGCATCCCTCTGGGATGTAACTTGATAATATAAAGTACAGGCATGGGTGTTTTTTTCATTTCTGAAAACCTGTGTTCTTATAAACCTTTGTAACTCTAGTGTCTATGTTGGACCCTTTATGTGCTCTAACTTTAGCCTAACTTGGATTTTAAAATCATCAAAAAACCACTGGCACCATCAAAGTACTCTGATGCTGTTGATGTGTTGGTTCTTAAAATCAGTCTAACGGGACATTTTGGGCATGATTCAGTCTGGGCATGATTCAGTCTGGGCATGATTCAGGGCACCCAGAGGCAAGCAAGAGGCCCTAGGGATATCTCCTGTCCTCCAGGCACCAAATCAAAGGAGTGTGGTCCTGATCCATATCAGCTTAACCTGTGTCTCACACACTCTTGGGTGTCCGAGTTGAACTTGGCAGCTATGCAGAAGCACCTGAATCCCACTCTCAGCAGTAACTAGATTTTCAAATCACTCCATATTACTCATAAGCATTATGGAGTACACCAGTACTTTATATGATTGGCCAACATGGAAAGTGGGAATCCATATGACATAAGAGTGTCCTGGGGTGCAATTTTACCCAGGAAAAATCTCTAGAGTGTAGAAGCAATATTATATTCTGTCCAAGTATCCTTTAACCTTGCATATGCTGGAGGAGTTTTCAGCAAACACTCTAAAAACTTTACATTAGTATGCCTTGCACTCAGAAAATAAGAGAAAGGGAAGGCCAGGGGAAATTACTCTGCTGGTGTCTCACACTCCCTCTATCAAATATTAACTACTTTTTCTCTTGTGATCCTAAAAGAAAAGGGGATTTCCTAAGCATATACCACCTATCGTAGTCAACCACTGCATTTCCCATGACATATTTCAGAGCAGACAGCTGAGCTGGGCGTTAGACTTAGGTACAAATGTATGATTGGGGCAGATAAAGGTCTAATCAGTGGGTGGAAAATGAATCATTATTCAAAGCCATGTTCACTGACAAGCAGTCCTGAGTAGCAGGAGCGTGGGTTGAATCTGAAAATTGTGAGGGTCTGTTTCATGGTCAAAAGAAAGAAAGAATGTCTCTGAATTGTTTGGAAATAAAACTTCAGAAATCAAGTAGTTGTCAGGGGTTTTTTTGCATCTGGCTTTGGGTAATATTAAGCATTTTCAAGGAAAGAAGATGCCAGAAACCTGAATATCTGGCTGGAAAATGAGTTCTTGTCCTGAAGAAAAAATATTTCAATGCCCCAAAACCAGACCCCAGAATCATATGAAGTTCCAGTAGAATTATCGAATCACAGAATGCTTCGGGTTGGAAGGGACATTAAAGATCATCCAGTTCCACCCCCCTGCCCTGGGCAAGGACACCTCCCACCAGAGCAGGTTGCTCAAAGCCCCATCCAACCTGGCCTTGAACCCCTCCAGAGATGGGGCAGCCACAGCTTCTCTGGGCAACCTGGGCCAGGGGCTCACCACCATCACAATAAAGAAATGTTGAGGTAGGTTTCAATACACTGAAATCAGGTTCTGCTGTGGCAAAACAGATGTCAGGTAGGTTTAGGCAATCACCTCAGAACAAAGTTATCCTCAAAGGTTTACATAGTGCTTTAACACTCAGCCTTATAAACCAGGAGACCAACCCTCAGCAGGATGCCATGTAATTGCACCTACAAGTGCTGGTCTTCTGCTAATCAGCCTGGGAAAACTGCAAGATGCGTTAGCCTGAAGCCAACCTCACGCTAACTCCATTACTTGATTTTCACCTTGCATTCATTCACATCTCCCAATCCCTTTGTTCTGTACACAAGGGTGGGTTCGGTATCTTCCTTGTGATCCCATGAGAGGGATGATGGCAGTGAAACTGATCCTGTCCCATTTTGCCATGGCCTCTTTGCTCATTTCTTAGAGAAAAATAAAATGCCAATTAAAAAATATTTAAAGGCCTATTAAAAACAACTCACTAGCTTGCTGGGGGATAAAAACCAACACTGGATATATTTCATGGCCTGTGAAATATACAGCACTGTCCAGTGAGCACTTGAGCTCTGCTATACCAGCTCCTGTTTTGAATGAATCACCACCTGGTGCTATAGATGATCTTGGTTAATTGTCCCTCCTTGACATGAAGCAGAGCAGTTGTTTCAATTTTATGAATCACAAACTGTGCTGGTAATAATAATAATTCTGCCACTAAGCCTTATCTTTATATCTTAATTGTAGAGGATGATGTTCTATAGAGAGATATGGTAGGATGGCTGAGGGAAGAGATGGGAGGAAAACTGATGCCCATAAAAATTTCCATAAACCCTGTACAGTGCCTGAGGTCCACAACGCAACAGGAAGAGGAGAATTCCTCTGAAAGAAGTGGTATAATTTAATATATAAATTACCATACATGGACTTTGGAAAGTAAAAGTGGACCTGGGCATTAATTTATCTGCCTCAAAGCACCGAGGTCAGGACTGTGATCACCATAAACTCCCTCTCTGCACAGTTGAAAGACGTGGCTACCCAAGGGACTACTCAGTCTCCTTAGGTCCAAATCACTCTCTGAAGCTACTTAGCTCCTCATTGCCCGTAGAAACAGCCATTTCTCATTTAGCTGCCCTAGACAGGTGCATGAAGTTCTTCAGAGTGAAACCGGACATGCAATTGAGGTACAGATTTCTCTTCATGTCACTGAACAAATGCTTTTCCATTTGTACCATTCCTCTATTGGTCTGCCCCATTACGGTGCCTTGTTCATCTCATCTTCTTGAGTGTCATTGGGTGGTAAGATCTTTGAGGGGGACAGGATCCACCACAAGAAGTTCCTGTTCCCTGTTAGGTCTCCGGATGTTTCTGCCACTAGTATTTGAATCTGTGAATGTTTCTCTGGGCATCATAAATATGGGAAATGAGAAGGGTCCCTGAAGGACCAAACTGCAATGTTATTAAAGGACATTTTTTTTTCTAATAGAGGAATGCCTATTTGTGAGGTGATATTTGGACTCATGATAGCAGAAGAGTGAATCAAGGATGACAGGGCTGCAACCTAATATGATATACCTGTCCGTACACCACTTAGCAGTGTGAAAAACACTTTTTCTCCATGGTGATTATGGAACTGCAAGAGAGAAAAGGAAACATTGAGGGTCCCCTGTCAGCGTCTCATCACCTTGCATGGCTGTGCTAACTGCAGCCAGTGGTCCTTTCATCCCAGATCAATCTTTTCCACCTTTTCTAATTCTCCTCGCTGAAGTGTTTCCTCCAGGTACCCTTTAAAGCCTTGTTTCCCAGCATGAACAGAGCAAGGCAGATGACTCCCCACGCTTTCATCTTCCTTTCCCTACTATCAGTTTGTCTACAAACTGTACTTCTTGCTTCTCAGAAGCAGATGCTCTTCTGAAAAATGTTACTGCCCTTATCACAGGTTTCACATTCACTGGCAGGTTTCCAAGGACAAGTTAGAAAGGGGCCTATCATTTTCTTGGCTTAGCTGAAATGTATACAATAATGGCTTGGAAATAAGAACTATAAGGAGGAGTTAATAGCATCCTTACACAGCTGCAACAATAAACTATTAGGCCGCCACTTAACTCCACTGTATGCAAGGATTGCTTCCTTAGAGCTTAAGACAGCTTCAGCAGGCTACTATACTCCTCATCATATAAAGCATTTTAAAACAAAAGTATATAAAAATAAATGGATGGAAAGTGAGAAGTGGGTTGAGGGAGAAAAAGAAGGAATTGCAGGAATTTCACTTTTTTTTTACCCTTAATGAGAAAAACAATTATAGCTGGAAATCTTTGAATTCAGAAAGTGTCCGAAAAGGGAAGTACTGTCAGGGCTCACTTTGCAAGGACAGGCAGTAGCTCAAACCTTTCCTTGTTCACAGACTTATCAACGAGCAAACAGGACATGGAGCAGAGAAGGTCTTGGTGAGTCTGGGTCTAAGTTTTCATAACATTTGTTCATGATGTCCTGCTTAATACATTTCCTTTTGGCTCGTATGTGCCGGCTCATGAGACCTGATGGTTGCCACCAACACTGATTTACAGCTGAAGAACTCAATGCAGGCTCGGTTCATCTATGAACTTGGGTGCACAATACTGTAAAGTATCCTTTCTTTATCCTGCCCCATCCCTGAGCCATTGGCAGATTAGAGTCCATGGCTGCCTGAAAGCTGCACACAGAATCCTTGATGCATAAACCCAGGATCTTCTTTCCACGTGGTCAGTAGAGAGAAGTTATACATCATCACCCAGTGTGATTTAGGCACCTAATGTTTGGGGTGAAAACGAACAGGAAAGCTGCCTAGAAATCAGCTAGGTTGAAAGAGCAGCGTAGGTCCCCATGTTTGGTTAGATGGTTCATGGCCTAAAATCCACAGAGTTCTGGGGGACTGCAGACCTGACAGTTTGACCTCAATGTCTGGTATGTCTGTGAAGTGAGATCATCTTCAGAGCCACCATGTGTCACATACAGGACAACCAGGTGATTAGGCCCAGTTAGCATGGGTTTATAATTCCTCCTTGACTAACCTGATATCTTAGGATCATCTAGGTTCAAAGCGGCCTTTAAGATCATCAGGTCCAACCATTAACATAGCTCTGACAAAACCACCACTAAACCATTTCCCTCAACAACATGTTTACCCATTTTTAAATACCTCCAGGGATGGCAATTCTACCACTTCCCTGGGCATCCTGTTCCAATGCTTGATAACCCTTTTGGTGAAGAAATTTATCCTAATAACCAAACTAAGCCTGCCCTGGAGCAACTTGAGGCCATTTCCTCTTGTCCTATTCCTTGTTACTTGAGAGAAGTGACCACCTCCTACCTGGCTACAACCTCCTTTCAGGTAGTTGTAGAGAGCATTAAGGTTTTCCTTCAGCCTCCTTTTCTTCAGGTTCAAGTACCTCAGTTCCCGCAGCCACTTCTCATAAGAGTTTTGGTCTAGACCTCTCACCAATTTCGTTGTCCTTCTCTGGACATGTTCCAGCACCTCAATGTCCTTCTTCTAATGATGGGCCCAAAACTAAAAGTATTCAAAGTGGGGCCTCACCAGTGCTAAGTACATGGGGATGATCACTTCCCTGATCCTACTAGCCACACTTTTCCTGATACAAGCCAGGATGCTGCTGGTTTTCTTGGCCACCTGAGCACACTTCTGGCTAATATTCAACCAGATGTTGACCAATACCCCCAGGGTTTTTTCTGCTGGATGGCTTTCCAGACACTCTTCCCCAAGCCTGTAGTGCTCCATCGGGTTGTTTTGACCCAAGTGCAGGACCCAACACTTGGCTTTGTTGAACCTCATACCATTGGCCTTAGCCCATTGACCCAGCTAGACCCCAGGGCTCAATACTGAGGCTAGTTCTGTTTAATATCTTTGCCAACGACCTGGATAAGGGGATTGAATGCACCCTCAGTAAGTTTGCAGATGGCATCAAGTTGGGCCGGTGTATTGATCTGCTTGAATGTAGGATGTCTTTACAGAGGGGTGTGGACAGGCTGGATTGATGACCCTACTCTGTAGATACCTGATATAGGGAAGAGAAATCCCATCCAAAGCACTGAGAACTGTCTACACTGTGGTTTCTTCTGTTAACACGATGGTGACTTGTTCTCACTCAGAAACACAACATACATCAACAGATTTTTTTCCCTCTTACTGCGTAGTTACTGCCATACCTGAATGAGACAAGATACACTGGGAATAGCACCTGCCAAAGTTCACATCCTTTCACACCAGGACATCTGTAAGCATACTGGTGTCAGTCATGCAATGAATCACCATAGCAGAGACAGATCCCGTTTCTGCTAGTGTGAGCTCACCCCCCATTGGTTTGCACATGACCGTGTCAAGAAGTTGAGTGTCCTTAAAGTAGAGTTGCTGAGGAACTCTGTAATGTCTAATTTGGGGATTTAAGCACTTCAGAGCTTTGCTTTTTCAGTAGGCATGGCTTGCTTTGGTACAGCTGGAGCATTCCTCTCTGTCAAGCCCCTGCAACATCTATTCCTAGTTGTGTGTGTAAAGCAGCTGCTGATCCACCCTAAAACCAGCCTGTCATGTAAAGGAAACTAGGAGCCGGTTTTATTTTGTCAGCTCGGCTACAAAATGTGGCAGATACTCCAGAGTGAACTCTTTGCTATGGGAGAAGAAACCTTATGGATGTGAGAAGTGTGTAGGAATCTCAAGAGTTGTAAGCTGATACCCCATGACCCTTGAGAGGTCTAGACAAGAATGCATTCACAAAAATTTCAGAAAAGTATTGTGGAAGTACAGAAACAAAAAGAAATTACAATCTCCTCTTCACTGGCTAGTACTCAATCTACTGAACATCTTTCCACAGTTATTCCATGCTCACTCAAAACCATCTTTGCTCATCCTGGCCAAGTTGATTGTGCTTTATGTTTCTGGTTTTAGTTCTCTAAAATGTAAAATGCTCATAGGACTTTGCTGCTGATGTAACTGTTAAAAATTTGCACTAAGGCAGCAACAGGTTCATTACATGGATCTGGGCACCCAAATGGGTTTCTGTACAAATGCAGAATTACCCCAAAACCACAAGACTACAGGTTAATAGGTGAATGTACAGATGTCAGTGATATCCCCAGTGTCACAGGGATGGGTTAACTGGTGTCCATTAGGTGACGTGATAACTCCTTTACAAGTTCAAATATCAGTAAAGAGGGGTCGCAACACCCCTCACTACTGAAAGAGCGTGTACAAGAACAAAGCTGAAATTCAACATTTTGGTCCAAGAAGAAATTACAGTTTTCTCAGGAAGGAAAGTTAATTTCAGAGTGAAAAGTAGAATTTTTTAGAGCTGCTGTCAGAAGAGATAATGTCATAGGTTGTCCCAACCTACTTTTCCCTCATGCATTTTCAAACCTGAGCTTAAAAAACTAGAGCCTTCACTAGGCCCCCAGCCCCAGTGCTTCACTGAGCTCCCAGCTCCTCAAGGGGCCATGTAAATTCTTCAGAGATTAGGGGTCAATCTCTCCAGCTACCGTCTTTACTACAGAAATGTCAACAAATTGAAATGCCCCCATGTAAGTTATTAGAAGGGCAAGACTTCTCTAAGGAGAGGAACATCTTGATTTTTGAATTAATGACACAGGAGTTGTAATTGGGCCTTACTCCAGCTTCTGCTAAGAACTTCCTGCAGACAGGATTTTGTTTGAACCTCTCATAAAATTGAATTCACACCAGGGCTGTCTATTAATGTTGTTCAGGCATCTCAAAGGCTGGCATTTCCCTTTTGAATGTTCTTGGCAACCTTATCATTCCCTTAACAGAATGTTTTCATATGATGAATAGGGAACGTTATTTCAGGTTTGCAATGCTATCTGAGGATGGAAAGTATTCATATATGGCCTAATACAAAGAACAGCAAAGTGATTGAAATTACTTTGGTTGACTTCAGAGTGCTTTGATCCAAGCCCTGAATCATACCAGCTATAATTGGGGATAATCAAAATGTGGCTATTGTTACTGGTCAGGATATATAGAAGCTTTAAAAAATTATGCCTCCAGAAAATAGTAGGTGTTTCCTATGCTTCTCTCACTAATACTTTGATTTATTGCCACAAATGCTATAGAACAGGCCTCTTCTTAAGCTAAAGAACTGAAACCTGAACTCAAGATTTGCAAGACAATTTAATAGCACTAGAACTCAGTGGATCAGATATTCTGGATTTTGCTTGCTTTGGCCATATTCCCTTATGTACATATGTCCTCACTCAGTAACAGATTCAGGACTTAAAATGAGTACTTCATGCATGGCTGACATATTTTCAGAAAAAGTTGCCAATAAAATTTTCTCCTACATTGTCGTACGCTACATGGTGGCAGAAAGGTAACAGAATTAATTGTCATGTTTTATTAAAAAACCCTCCTGGCATATGTCTGATAGTAGAGGCAAAATGTAAGACAGCAAAAGAGGTGTTGATAGAGATTTGTGGTTTTCCTAGTTGGATTTTGTTGTTGTTGTTGTTGTTGTTTTGTCTAAAGCAAATCTACTTGTGGAAGTGGAACTCATCTCTTTCTAAACCAAGTATGTAGAAAATGAAGACTTCTGCTGTTCCTGGGTTAATAATATCAGTCATCCACAGTATAACAAAAGGTTCACCTTGTTGAACTGAAAGGGATGTAATCTTATTGTCCCAAAAAGAGCAATCTGGAGATAGAGAAACAAGAGGCGTCCTGCAAAGGAAAGAACAAACCTTCAAGAAAGATAGTGGAGTCTGGCAACATCCTTGTGAACATGGGCATCCCATCCCAGTCTCTGACAACCTACGACCATGCAGTCATTGAATGAATCCATCACAGAATGACAGCAGCTCGCTCACAACCCATAACTGATTTTTACCCTGAACCTGCCTTTCCTTGACCCTCTACCTCCATGTCAACCAGCTGACGGCCAGCTGAATATGAACCAGCAGTGTGCCCAGGTGGCCAAGAAAACCAACAGCATCCTGGCTTGTATCGGGAAGAGTGTGGCCAGAAGGACCAGGGAAATGGTCATCCCCGTGTACTTGGCACTGATGAGGCCACACCTCAAGTACTGTCTTCAGTTTTGGGTCCCTCACCACAGAAAAGATACTGAGGTGTTGGAGCGAGTCCAGAGAAGGGCAACGAAGCCGATGAGGGGTCTAGAGAACAAGTCTTCATAAGAATAAGAGCAGCTGAGGGAGCTGGGATTCTTCAGTCTGGAAAAAAAGGAGGCTGAGGGGAGACCTTATCACTCTCTATAACTACCTGAAAGGTTGTAGACAGTGAGGGTTGGTCCCTTGTCCCAACTAACAAGTGATAGGACAAGAGGAAATGACCTCAAGCTGCACCAGAGGAGGTTTAGGATGGGTATTAGGAAAAAAAATTTCAAATAAAGGGTTATTAAAAATCTGAACAGGCTGCCAGCAAAGTGGTTGAGGCACCATCCCTGGAGGTATTTAAAAGATGGGTTGATGTGGTGCTGAGCAACATGGTGTAATGTTGGTTTTGGAAGTGTTGGCTTCATGGTTGGACTTAATGATCTTAAAGGTCCCTTCCAACCTGGACAATTCCATGATTCTATGGTTCTGTTCTGTGTCCCTTCCATGCTTCATAGTTTAATAATGGCTTTGTCAGGCAGGATGATTCATCCCAGAGGAAGGCATCAGTTTGAGAATACATATATCAAAACAAAGTGCAAGTTGTGTAGCACTAAATGAACAGCACATGGAACAAGAGTCCAGAAAAATCAATAGGTTATTGAAATTGTAATTGGAGAAACTTATTTGTTTTTAATAATAACGTTATTAATCAAAAGGCCCAGCCTGAGATGGGTGTCAGACCGGAGGGAAAGAAGAAAAATCAATTATTGTGATGACTTGATTCTCAAGTCACGCACAGCCTCAGTTTCATCATAATCCTTTCCTCATAAATTAATGCTTTTATCACTCCCAGGAGTGAGAGGCATGAACCTTGTACTGGCCTGAGTGGAGAGGGAGTCACACGTAATGATGAAGTGGGGATTTATAAATGAAATTGAGCAATATCGTTTGGTTTTGTTTGACAACGGAAGACAGCTGCCTCAGTTAAAGGATAATGATCCCTTTGGGCAATATGGAGACATCTACCTTACAGATTGCAATGATGGGTTGATTGTGAGCAGGCATTCAACTAGCCATTGCAGACAGAGGCAGCAGGGAGGTTGTGGTTATTCACACAGATGTGTATGACGGGGGACACTATGCCATGGAAATCTGGAAATCTGTTTCTCATTCTTCTTGAGAGCACAGAGCAAAACGGGAGGTCTCCCATCTCCACATAAGCAGCAGGGAGGATGCTGGTTGCTCAAACATGACTCCAAAATAAACATGGGGAGAAGTTTGTTAATCAAGGAGTAGAGCATAGGGAAATTTCCTCCCTATCTAAGCTTGACAGCTTTTGAAGTGCTTCTTCCCGCACTGGGTGCAAGGCTGTTAACAAGCTCACAGCAGTGAGTTGTGCACCAGCACAGCTGCAGGGGGTCCTAGAAATGCCCACTGCATAGGATGCCCTGACTTCCTAATCACTTACTGATGCCAGGGTAGTTTCCATTTGAGATATTTCCTAGAAGATGAAGGACTCCATCTCTCACACCATCAACTCAGTTACAGGCATTGGTGAATTAGGGAATGGTCTGGAGGAGTAAGTCTATGTGATTTTCAGGACAGGCTCGGTCTGACCTACTAGTCTAGATTTTTTCCAGTATCCCATGTTTTCACTCAGCCATTCTCTCCAAAGCTTGCTTTCTCAGCTATCAGGCAGGTATCAGGCCTTCTTACTTAATTGCCTGTCTACAATGATGCTACCACCTCCAAGTGATTCAGTCACCTTGGGATTTCTCCACATGGGAGTGGAGTTTAAGCAGTGTTTCTTCTCATCCTAAAATAGGCATATACATTTGATCTGACAAATCATGCCTCTAAAGGCCATTGGATGTTTTGAGCACTGTCATATGAAGATACCTCCACTGCAAACACCAAAAGGATGAGATCTTCATGATAGAAGTCTCCAACTGGGCTGATTCTCCCAGGGACTATTCTGCAGTCAGTGGAGAGAAACAAGTCCCTTCTGGGCCTGATTTCTCTCAGCTATGTCGGGCTGGCACACCTAAAGAAGTATAGATAGAATTATCTCTTGCCTATTATCTCTTATGTTTGTGGACACGCATATCCAGTCGGATGAATACCACCATTGGTACCCATGCCATAGCCAGGCTGGCAGCCCATAATAGAGACAGAAAGCACGTAGGTCATGAGGCTCCCTCTGCTTCCAACAAATCCCTTGGTCTTTGTTGATCCTTTTACTGATGCAGAGAAATTTTTGGCTTTTCTGCCAGCAGCTGTTTCCCAGCAGGCTAATCTGAGCTCTTTTTCAGTGAGCAAACTCAAATAGAGGAAGAGACCCATCTGACACCAAGGTAAAGCAAATAACCCATTGGTCGCTTCCATTTGAAACCTACATCACTGAAGGTCTGCAGAGTACAATTTTGGCACAGCCACAAGGTGACAAGCATGTCAGATGAGGGGAGGCACATTGACCACACTCTGTATTTAGATGGCAGACTGCTCGGAAACTAGACAGAAGTGCTATGTGGGCTTAATACCATCCTGCATTTGCAGGCAACAGAAAAATAAGACCTGATGCAGCTTGGCACCCAATGAAGGATTTGTGGGCTGTGCGGTTCTCTCACCTCCTAACATATCAACCTCTGAAATTCAAGGAGACAGCAAACCTCAGGGTCGTTTTTGGGGTTTTTTTTTTTGTTTTTTTTTTTTTAGGTGTCTTCAGCACTCTCAATGAATCATTCCTCATTGACTTTCACTGCCTTGGCTCCCCTTCCACAGCCCAATGGCACTAAGAAAAGCCTCCTGCATCAAAAAAAGGAATGCTCTCATGATATCCAAAGAAGTTCATGGATCATCTCACCTGTGGGCTCCCATTTCTGGATGCCAAATCATCTCTCAAAGCAACACACTGACTTGTCTGATGGCTAATGTGCACATCAAAATTTGTACCTTTCTAACTCCCATAGATAAGAAGAAAATAGGTTCTTTTTTTAACCTCAAAAAATTCATCAAGATGCTGCTGTGAACTTCTTTAAAAATAAAACCAAAAAAATTGGGACAGATCTAAAATGGCAGAAGATGGGCACCTTTTTCTGCAATTTTCTGCCATTCACATGCCGATGAAAAAGAGTTAAAAGCAGTCCTGGTAAAAACAAATCCAATGCTCAACTTTTAAACCTCTTTTCATTCACTTTGCCATTGCAAGCATTTCATAAAGGATGAAAGTCCACATTCTGGTCTCACATCACTCAGTTCAAATCCTAGACACAGTGAAGCAAGAGTTTCCCAAATTGACATTATTTTAACTCATGTTTTTAGCCCTCTAGATTCCAGCTCTCAGGATTCTTTCACTCATTATAAAGGAAGCTTCGGAAATCAAATAATGCAAAGATGCCTGTGGTGCATATACCTTTATGCTGGGTAACATGAACACCATGCTAAATAACTAGCTCAGACGTGGATATCAGCTCTACAAGTCTAAACCTGGTCATTTATTGTCTCCAGTGCAGCTCACAAAATTTATTTTCTTGCCCTAATCCACCATAAAGCCAGCGTGAGCTGCAGTGGAATTAATTATCTACCTAATATCACGCAATAAGTAGCCTATTTGTTTCCAGTTTTAATCTTATAGCCCACATTTTTGTTTTTAAAACTGGACTCTCTTATGCCCAGGTCAAGATTTTGTGTTGGACCCATTCAATTGAAGAGCTACTCATAGAGCAGGATGAGACTGAGGATAGGAGAATGGTTATTTAAGTTTGCAGTAGAGAGGTAAGGAGGTAAGGCAAAGAGTAAAGACATTAATTGTCCAGAAAGATCTTTCAAGGCTTAACACAGCTTTCATAGGTCAGCAGTACAGCCTAATATATTGTAAGGGACACATCTGGACTATCAGATAATGAACTGGGAATAGGTCATGGAAATATTGCAGGGAGTAGCTGGTTTGTCCAGCACAGCCCTCTTGAAAGTGCAACCAGTGAGCTCTGGATCAATTGCCATTATTTTTGGACCACGAGTAGACTACAGCCCAGGAATAATCCTTCAAGATGCTTTGCATCAAGCACAGGGGTAAGGAATGCTTAAGAATAAGGTAGTTTGTCTTTTTTTGTAGTAAAGTTCCTTGCTTAGACTTAGAAAAAGGCGATTCAATTTGCAATTTTATACTAATATCGTAAGAACATTGCCATCTCTCATGATTTGTATTACATTTCATGATTTTATCATGAGTCTTGCATTATTTATTATTTTTTCTTAAAGTTCTAGCTACAGAATTTGAGTCTAAGATTTAATATACATTGTGAGATTCCCTTGCTATGGAGAGAAACTTGAAAGCACAAGACCTCCAGATCTGGATGACAGACAAAAATCACTCAAAAGGCATTCTATTGTTATAGCTTTTACTTATTTGTTCTACAGCATGATTTTCCAACCTCACACAGGATTTAAGAGTGTTTCTCAGATTGTGTATGGCAGCAGGTTATGTTCAGACTTCAAGGACTTTGGGTTTGTAAAATCAACTAGGTAGAGTTTGCAAGCCCACTCATCCTTTACAGGAAAAGAGAGTTGCTGAATAATAATAATTATAGTAAAAAATAACACAGAGCGATGCTAGCTCTGCTATCCAGTGAGGAAAAAAAAAACAAACAAACAAACAAAAAACACTCACAGTAATCTCACAGTAATTAGGGGCTACGAAAATATTCTTTGCTGGGTCCTAGTAAGATGAAATGTCAAGTGCAGAGAAAAAAAAAAAGCCAAAGGTATTAATATTCTGGGTTGCAGTTCTTTCTCAACTGCCTATTTGTGCCAGATTTTTGTGGCTATTTCAGGAGAGCACAAGCTTCTAAGACAGGGCAAATTCTCAAATGTGCTGCAGCATTTTCTGCTGCATTTGTGTGCGTTCTCTTATTCAAACATGTCTCCCTATGGCAAATGATTAGGGCAGAGCATTTACATTTCTGATCTGGACACACCAATACAACTCAAAAATGCCAAAAGACAGGCAGAAAGTCCCAAGAGGAAAGGAATGAGTTAATAATGAAGGAAGTGTTTAGCTCTTCAGAAGGGAAATCCTAAATGTATTGAAGCAAGTGATACAAATCCCAACAGTTTTAGTAAGGTCATAAATTCAAACCTAGTTTTTAATCACATTAAGAGTATGGGTTTGAATTTTTAATACTTAAAAGAGTGTGTACAGAAATGACAGTAGTAGGTGCAGAGATTTATATACATATATATTGTTGGTGGATACATATGTCAGTTGTAGGTCCATGCATCTTATACAAAGACATATTTATAGTAGTAAAGATACAAAATACAGTTGTCTTTTTTATTTTTTTTATTTTTTATTATTTTTATTGTACAATAAACCCCAGCAATCATCTGGGGTACCTTAATGCTATGATTGCTCCAAACACAATCACATAATCTCTCCACAACCCAGCAGGATACAACCCTTTTTCAAGCTTTGATCTGTATCCCATAGAAAAGAGGAACAAAACCCTCATGATTTTCAAACAGAGCCTGATCCAGTTCTGTTAATCAGGGATCTGGTCTGGAGGGGTCTGGCTCCTCTCTGAGCCGAGTGGAGGTTATTTTGGTGCAGAAATGAGAATCTCATTTTGCTGCAGAGGACAGAATAAGTGAGCCTGAATATGATAAAAGCCAAAAGTCCTGAACAGCATTAATGAAACATCTGTCCCTGTCAGGAATATCCTCCCAATGAATCAAGGGTTTAAAAGGCTGTAGGAGCTGTTGTAATTTTCTAGTTGTGCTAATAAGAGGAAAAGCGTTTCCAGCTAATGACTTCTTTCACGTGAGGCCAAATAATCTACTTAGGGCTGCAGAAAGCAGAATTTGCCGGCTGCAAAATATTTTCCTGGTATTCATATTTATGATACTTGCCAGGGTAATAGCCATGATGGCACTCAGTTAATAGCAGTAATGACACTCGTTGCAGGTGTTTCTACTTAAATACTCATTAAAGCCCTGATTTTGTTCTTTTGATTTAAACAGTATTTCCATTCTCCTGTGGGCTTCAGGGAGAGCAGAAAGTGACTCCAGAGAGCACCTCTGCAGTTCCCATCCTGACTGAGGAGCAACTGGGCTTTCCTGTCCAGGAAAGCAATAAGGTTCAGAAGCTGCATCTTTGGCCTGGGCTAAAAATGATGGTCCAGAACTGTAGAGTCCTAGACATCATTAACTTTCTTTGCAGCCAGTGGTTCAAGTGAATAAAGACCACGAGATGGCTGCACACATGATGGCTTGTTCCTTTGGGTAAGGTGAGGAACCAATGTCTGAGCAGGGATAAGTCCTAGAGACTGAAATTTTCCTTTTCTGTATGTAAAAGCCTGGGGAGGTGATTTGGTCAAGCGGTACCTGTGGTGAACATGACCATGACCATGACAATTCTATGATTCTAGGAGTGTTCACAGTACCAATATGATTCCTCCTATACATGACATATCCAGTATAAATTTAGTTAGTTCTGCTAACTTGATGAATTTTGGGTGTGTATAGGGGTAGGACATGCTCTGAGACCTAGATATGAAGGTTCGATTCTTCCATACAATCCATGAAGTCTTAGTATGGATTTTTTGTTGCTATTTTATTAAAATTCTACATATCATAGAGTCATAGAATGGTTTGGATTAGAAGGGACCTTAAAGATCGTCTACTTCGAACCCCCTGTCATGTGTAAGGACACCTCCCACTAGACCAGCTTGCTAAAAGCTCCATCCAGCCTGATCTTGAACAATTCTGTGAAAGGACCATCCCCAACTTCTCTGGGCAACCTGTTCCAGTCCCTCACCACCCTCACAGTAAAGAATTTCTTCCTAACATTTCATCTAAATTTCCCCTCTTTCAGTTTAAAACTCTTACCCCTTGTCCTGTTACTACGCTCCCTCATAAGTTGTCCCTTCCTCTCTCTCTTATAGGCCCCCTTTAAGTACTGAAAGGCTACCATATAGTCTCTCCAGAGCCTTCTCTTCTGCAGGCTGAACAACCCCAAGTCTCTCAGCCTGTCATAGGAGAGATTCTCCAGCCCTCTTATGATCTTTGTGACCCTCCTCTGAACCTATTCCAACAGGTCCATGTCCTTATGTTGGGGAGTCCAAAGCTGGACACAATATTCCAGATGGGGTCTCATGAGAGTGGAACAGAGGGACAGAATCCCCTCCCTGGACCTGCTGGCCATGCTTCTTTTGATGCAGCCCAAGATGCGGTTGGCTTTCTGGACTGCAAGCACACATTGCCAGCTCATGTTGAGCTTCTCATCCACTAACACCCCCAATATCATATAGAAAGAAAAAGGTTCCGGGCTTAAAATTGCCATGACTCACATGTTTAAAAAAAATAAATGGCTAGTAAAGCCAGTAGGTTTACTGCAACACCTCTGGTTACTGCCCTCCATCTGAGATGATAGAAAAGGACACATATGCACTCTTCAATCTGCTTCAACGCTCAGTCAGGGTGGTTTAACGGAGGTGGTGCAAGTTGCTTTGGTTGTTGGAGATGGAGTACATATTTAATGCAACCCATCAACTTCAGGTGCAGAAGCATTCATGCAAGTGAATATGTCTTTAGCATGTTGAAAATAACATCTTCAATGTGTTTCCAGGATGTGTGTATTTGGGCCTTTATTCAGGGTTGGCCAGTCCCCTTGCAGCAGGGACAAGAATAGGACAATCGCACACCCCATTCTAGTCAAGTGCGCTTTCCTGCTTTCGTAGCTACCGGGCTGCTCCAGCTCCTTCATCCCTGTAACACACTTTTCCCCAGCGATCGCTAATTGAGATTCCCAGCGACTCCTTCTCCTGCTCATTCCGCATTCATCCAGAGTCGCTTCCTTTCAAAACTCATTAGTGGCATTTATCCTCATTTAAATGAGAAGAAGCCATGTAGGTAAGATATACAGATGGCATATTGTCTGTGGAGAATCGTTAAAACTCAGAGAAGATGTGAAAAAAAAAAAAAAAGAAGAAGAAGAAGAAGAATAGTATGCTGAGGAAATAAAAACTCCCACAGCAAATTATCTGTGGGATAAAGAAAGACAGAGGTCTACTGGAAGGCAGGGCTAGCTCTTGCAAAGAAGTCAGGCAATCTCTGAAGGAGCAGAGAGGAATCTGTAGAGAGCATTTCACCTCTCAAAATGACAAGAAAATGAAAAAGCAGAACAAAGTGATTAAACAGGTAGGCAGGCAAGAGTGAGTTGATGAGCTGGTGAACAGAAGACCTATGGAAAAAGAGTTGTGTTCAAACATCAAAGTTATTTCCAGATATAAGACCTAGAAGTGTTCCCCAGAGCTCAAATCCTGCAATTTTGGCTGTATCCCGGCTCAACGTGAAAGTAAGTCCAGGAGGTGCACCAGGCAGGGACAAGGACTCCAGATCATTCTCCAAGGGACACTGTTCATCACCAGAGACTTTCTCCTTTACAGCATAAATGCATTCAGGCCACATTTCTACATATTTCTTGCTCCATCTTTTCTTTTTACCCTATTTTTTTTTTCTTTTCTGTGTGTTTAACCCTTTAGCTCTCCCTGAAGGGTATAAAGATGACAATCATATTCAGCACTCCCCACTGCACATATGTGTGTGAATTGAATTATACAACTCAGTCAGGCAGCACAGACATAACAAAACAGATTTATTCATGCCAGTGAGGAGGCAACAATGAATTTCACATCAATATTAGCTTTTCCAGAACAGCTTTCTTAGCCCTAATGTCTGTTTTTTTCTGCCCTATGGGTTCCAGGGGAGCCATGACAATGACCTGGCTGAAGGTCACCTCCCACAGGCTAAGGGAATGAAGATATTTTCGTGCCAGGGCAGCAGTTCAGCCTTGGTCCTGAATGGGTTTGACAAGCTCTTCCATGGGCAACCCAGCATGCCCTCTAACATCTGTGTCATCTAGGATTTCCCATTATCTGAAGCATCCCACAAATTTTTGCACATTCTCCCTTTCATACTTATTTTGGCCTTACATTCAAGGCTTTAATTGTGTCTAGTTTTGGGCCCCTCACCAGAGAAAAAGACACAGAGGTGCTGGACTATGTCCAGAGAAGGGCAGCGAAGCTGATGAGGGGTCTGAAGTTTTATGAAAAGAAGCAGAGCGAACTGGAGTTGTTTAGCCTGGAGAAAAGGAGGCTGAGAGGCGACCTTCTCGCTCTCCACAACTACCTGAAAGGAGGGTGTAGAGGGGTGGGGGTTGGTCTCTTCTCCGAAGGAACAAGCAATAGGACAAGAGGAAATAACCTCAAGTTGTGCCAGGAGAGGTTCAGATTGGATATTAGGAAAAATTTCTTCGAGGAAAGTGTTATTAAGCATTGGAACAGGCTGCCCAGGGAAGTGGTTGAGACTGAAAAGATTTAAAAGATGGGTAAACATAAGTAATTAGGGATATGGTTTAGTGATGGTTTTTGTAAGTGTTAAGTTGATGGTTGACTAGGTGATCTGAAAAGTCTCTTCCAACCTAGGCGATTCTACGACTCTATGTAGCACAAAATGTACTTACAGTAGCCTGTAATCTATAATTTGTACAACACAAAATTTATATTCCTACATATCATTATAAAGCCTCTAACAGAAGTATGTTAGCGATATTGTAACCCCTATGGTCTTTATATGATTATTTTCTGCTCTAGGGTGAAAGCTATCTTTTCTCTGTGTGTGTAGAGCACTTGTACAATGCAGACTTGGTCCACGTTTGACGCTTCTAGGTATTTCCAAGAAGTTTACAGATTTATTGGATGAAATGATTTATGTCAGCTAAAGATGGTTCCTTGGGATTACAGGCATCCATGCCTTTCACATGGAGCTGCCTTGTGGATACCTGTCCCATGGCATAGTCTTCAGTGAATGTTGACAAACATGGGTGCCATGGCATGCTAAGGTGAACTTGCCATAAAAAAAACAGTGGACACAGACCTTGGGATCCAGCTGTCAGATTCCTTCTTTCTACTATCCTGAATCCCCTGTAGCTTTGTCAGCTCAGCCTTATCCTGAAAGCACCATCAAGCATTACGACAGCTGCATGGCTGAAGCTTTGTTGAACTAGCTAAGCCATGCTCTTGGAAGGTACCTCCACTCACAGGACAGGGGTACATGAACTGCATGAAAGAAGTCATTCAGATACTAAAGTTGTCCAGCTGTGGCAAAATAGACTAATTTCATAGAATCATAGAATGGTTTGTGTTCAAAGAGACCTCTAAAGATCATGTAGTCCAGCCCCTCTGCCATAGGCAGGGATAATTCCCTCTTCCAGGGAAGCTGTGGCTGCCCCATCCTTGGAGCAGGGGGCTTTGAGCAATGTGGTCTAGTGGTGGGAGGTGTCATTAGCCATGGCAGAGGGTTGGAACTAGGTGATCTTTAAGGTCTCTTCCAACCTAAACCATGCTATGATTCTATCATTCTATATCTTTCACTAGAAGAGGTTGCTCAAAGCCGCATCCAGCCTGACCTTGAACACTTCCAATGATGGGGCAGCCACAGCTTCTCTGGGCAACCTGCGCCAGTGTCAGACCACCGTCAGTGTAAAAAGTTTCTTCCCTTTCTTGCCTTTCTTTCCTAATCTAAATACACTTTTTTTTTTTTTTTTATGCAATCAAGGAACAAGGTAAATTATCCATCAGTGAATTTCACACCTGTGATAGCTAGAACAGGTTGCCTGGTGTTAATGTCTGGGTGTCTTTGCCACTGGTGTCCCAGTGGAGCCTGGCTGATGAGATTTGTTCTTATCAGCACAGGGAAAGCTGATGTATCACCTCCAGGGTAAATTCCAGTCATTTATAACACACCTGAAGCTGATCCCAGTGCTCCAGGCAAAGTTGTGTCCATAGGACTAGATAGAGCTGCTCAAAATGGAAGTGAGTCACCACTGGTTAAGCTGGTGCATCACACAGGCACCATCAGCCCACCCTGGGATCCTCCTGCTGCATGGCTATTTCTGTAGAGATTTCTCCTCCCAACAGAATCCTTCTCATCTCACCCCAACAGAACCAACAGCCGTGAGATTGAGCTCACGATGGAATGCTGTGGTGCCCCAAGCTGCCAGCCGAAGTGCAAGCTCAGGACGGCATCTTTTTTCTTGAGATCTGCAGATTCTTATCAATGAGAGAAATTCCATGTGACGGAAAACAGATTTAAGACAACAGTGGATTCAGGAGTCATCATTAAGACTGGAGGAAGAGGAAAGTACCTTGAACCTCACCTTATGCAGATGTATGCCTCCACCCTGCATAGCCAATGGAGAAAACCAAAAGTTTTGAGACATAGTTAATCTCATTTATTGTAGAAGATGACTTTTGCTATGATTTTTCTCCATATAGCAGTTGAAGACAGCCTAAGGTCAGATTTCTTTGTCCTGAATGTGGATTTCTCCACTGTAGACATCTATATCTGAGAAAATCACTCTTTGTGGTCCCTGGGCACTAACAGCAATGATGTTTAAGGCACTATCCACTCATGCTACAATAATTGTCAGTTTTTCTTCAGATGATTTGTGCCATTTCTCCATTTACTCTATTAGCTCGATCTCCTGTGACTGTAATAGCAGCCAAGCAACTCAGAGACACCATCTCTGTCCCACCATTGGGCATAGATATTTTCTATGTTAAGCAGAAATTACGAGTTTGGCAGCAGAGCTGAGGTTGTCCAGACTGTTTTCTCTAGAAATTATTACACTGCCTTAAAAAACTACATAAGCAGTAACAGCATCCTGGAACATAACATACAATTCCTATTCAGCTTTACAGTGCCTCCCTAAGCATAGAATATAATTAAAAGTATCTTGCCCTTAGAAGGGGTCTGTACAATGAGCTCTTGACCTCAAGATTCACCCAACAAACTGCTCCTCTGTTTGCATATCAGAAACTAATAAAACCCTTCTGTTCGCACCTCAGGGTCTCATTTCAGTCAACCTGACTCCACTATGATCTGCTTATGCTTTAAAACATATCTTTTTCTGTAGGCTCATCCACCTATTATCTTTCAAATGCTATCAGTTACTCTGTATTCATTTACTCTCCACAATTTAATCTGTGATTTACATGCTTTTGCTTGTTCTTTGCAGCTGGCAAGTCCCTGTTATTTCTCAAAGGGTTTTCAAGAAAATTTTTTAAAGGACAAGCAGAATAAGCAGAGTATCATCCCCAGCCGTAATGGAACCATTCTACTTGGAGTCGTTAGAGCAGTCACACACATCGCCATTCCCAGTAGCTGCCTGAGAAAGCTAGGAAGTGTGAGCTGGAGCTGCCTACTCACCCTAGGAGAAAAAGTATATTTGTGTATTATAGGTGTTGTTTTCCTAATCATAGGTGAGCAATCATGTAGGAACACTCAGCTGGACCAGTAGGGATAACAGATTGAAGAGCTAATGGATGATGGTTGTTCATTGTCCAATGAATATTGCTAGGCTTTCCCTAAACTCTTGTGATGCACTAGTGAATTACTGTTCATTTTGATATAAGTAAATGAGGAAACTGAGGTAGAGGGAGGTTAAAAAAAGACTCCAAAATTAATACATGGAAGAATCAGGAATAAAAATTTGTTGTTCTCACCCACTCTCCCTTGCTACAAGTAAAAGAGAATTTTTCTGTTTGTTTTTGAGAGATAATGGATTCCTTATCCTCTTGTTCTGACACTTGCATGAAATTTTCCAGCTCTGGAGTCCCTGACTGTAAGTGTTTCTTCCTCAGTCACGAGACTACTTTGAAACCCAGAGGATGCTACTGCAGCTACTACTCAGGCTAATAAACCAGACAGTCTCTTTAGTTGATTTTGTTTGCACTGACTTCACAATTTCAAGCTATTTTCTCCAGGCACACGTGTGAGAAACATCCTTTAAAAAAACCAACTCAGATTTTTGATTAATCCTGTGTCTCCAATAGTGTACAAAAGACTCAGGTGACTACACAGCGGCTTGCAATAAACAAATGTAAAACTCATCTATACCTAATTGAACATACATCAAAGCACATTTGGTAGAAGAGAAAGAGCATATTCTGTCCAGGGAACCCTGGCTAATGGGAAAAATTTCAAGAAAACAATATGACGTGAAGAAAGGCAAACAAGAAACACAAGACCTCATCCACACATTATGTTAAGAGGTCATTTTCTGCAGCAGACTTCAGAAAACATGTTTCTGTGCAATGGTTTCAAGCTATTTTACCTTCTTTTGTAACTAATAATCAGCTGTAACTAACAATCAGCTAAACCGCCTTGTCATCCTCTGTCATTCACTCTGCCCACATCCAGCTAGAATCATTAACTCTATCCTACATCTTTAAAAGTACAGAAAGGTAAAATCAGTCATAGATGATGCAGAAAGGAACTCTATTAAAGCATTTGAAAATAAAGCAACAGCACTGAATGTGTCTGCTTGGAAGAAAACTGCTCAGTATTACAAACAGTATGCATCTTTCAACAATTTTCATGTAAAAATGATACTAAATACTAAATGTGCATTGCCATGTAGGAAAAGATTAATCCATCTGTTAGCAAAGCCAGGTACTTACAATTAGGTCATCCACAAACATTCAAAAATCATGAGAAAAGATTAACAATGACAGGATTTAAAAATGTAGTATGGGTTCATTTAATAATCTCCCCATCTTCCTTGATGTAGAATATGTTATTTTCATGCAATTTTCCTCTGCCAGGTGGTCTGGAGCACACCACATGAAGGACAGTCAAAGCCATCCTTCCTTCAGTCCCAAAAGATCTTCATTCGGGACAGAAACTATCAATGCAGCGAAGGGTCTGTCACTAGGAATCACAGCCCTTCATAATGGAGGCTGTCAAGGGAAGTGGTGGAATCACCATCCCTGGAGGTATTTAAAAGACAGGTAGATGTCCTGCTGAGGGACCCGGGTTAGTGGTGGTTTTGGCAGTGTTAGGTTAATGGTTGGACTCAATGACCTTAAAGGTCCCTTCCAACCCAGGTAGTTCTATTATTCTATGATGCAACGGTGAAAGCCATCAGTCCTGTGATCACACAGGGTGAAACTAGATCCTGGGAATGGAACGATCTCAAAGTTAACATATATATTAGGTGCCATTTTAATGAAAATTCCATAACCAGTTCAAATTTTGCAGAGTTCATTGACCTTTTAGAGCACCCAAGAAACACCTGAAGAAGAAGGGACTATTTCCCCTCAGGGGTTCAGTGATTGCTACAGATCTATAAGCCCCTTTCCAATTGAGAACTGCATTTGTTTTTTGTGATTTAAAGGCTATGATGTGGAGCTACAATTGTGTTTCCTCAGTTGTAGTTCAGAGAAACAAAGAAAGTTTAATCAAAGATTACAGCCCCTTTTACTGAAAATTAGTCTGGGTTGTTTCCACTATTTTCCATCTGTAATTAGTGAGATAAGGGAGCTGGGATTTGGCAAGGAGACAATCAAGTCTCAGTCCAATAATTCAGAGACTCAGGGTAAGGAGATGCTGTCACCTCTTTGGCTAACAAGTGCTTCTCACTGTGAGCCATTTTTTACTATTTCATAGAATCACAGGGTTGAAACGGACCTCTGGAGATCGTCTAGTCCAACCCCCCTGCCAGAGCAGGGCNCATGGTTTAGGGTTACTGAGATGCTCTGAAGCCACCAGGAGAGGCTGCGAGTCAGAAAGCCATTTCAAAACCCACACTGCTGTGAGACACTGAGATGGGGAATACTACTTGAGCAGAAGGAAAACAATCCAGTTTTGCCTTTTCCCCATTCCTTACATTCAAGCGACACGACTTAATTTACAACCTGTGACTACACACAGTCCATCACACATGGGCTGAGTGTGGCTTGCTCTGAAAACTCAAAGCACACATACCAATGCCACCAACATTTCCCTGATGAAGGCCATCACTATGCAATGTCATCTATAGGGTAAAAATAATCTTCATGTCACGCCTACAACACCAGCAAACCTTGCAGGGGTGGAGGTGGTGGTCAGACAAAATAAACCCATCAGCCACATGGGGTTAAAGATGTCACTCAGGCCTGAAGAACATTTGTTGGTGGTTGAGGTCTGCTTCTGTCAGTGTCTGTAGACAGCAACCAGACGTAGAAACAAAACCAAAGGTGGCCTAAGCCATGCCCATGCCCACCCTGGCAGAATGAATGTCCATGTCGGTTTTTTGTACGCAGCCCTTGAAAGATCTTGCTGGCCCTGCTCAGCTCCTTTGCTGGATTTATAGCAGCCATATCAGAGCATATTCCATCCCATGTATATCCTCTTCTTGCACGATAGCTGAGCCAAGCACGTTTGGAAAAGCATTAACACAGCAGATTTTCGGAGCACACAACATCACCCTCTGCTCTGCAGGGCTTGCTTTGTCTGAGCCTTGTCGGAGCTGGAAAGTTTGCAGTATAACCACTGGGTTATCTAATTTAAGAATGTTTGCAGAGCCACCTTTCATTTGAAAATCTTGGCAGAGCTCCTAAATCCAACCTTCCTTGAGAAACATCAAATTATTGACTAAGCATAAAAGTTGTTAAGCCTTTCAAACTCTGTTTGGTTGTTGACTTTACGTTCTCCTATGAATCAGTCTTTATGGGCAAATGCTCAGACAGCGTAAACTCCTTGTGGTATTTCCAAGTAGAAAACCAGAAGCATCTTTGAACATTTCATAAAGGGAGTCTGTGGAAACGTAACATCATTTGCCGACTGCATAAGTAATTAAAGACACAGAAAAGATCTAACTCTCTCTAACACTGATCACAGTTATCCATTATTCTTCTCTCGGTTTAATGAGTGTTTATACTAAAAGCCTGTTTGAAGTTTTAACTAGAGTGCTATGACTGACATCTAGATAATGAAATGCAGTGATTTAATATCCTTGAAGTTCCTGTTCCCAGAATGATCCCAAAGTGCTTTGTATTTTTTACAGTTCTGAACAATAGCATCCAAAATATTAGGTTTCCCTTTATTCGTCTCCTTTTCATTACTCTTTCTTAATGAACTATGAAGCCGTGATCTGACTTGGACAGGAAGGCAAATAATCATATTAGAAGATCAGAGCAATTTCTTTGCCTCTTGGAAGGATTCATTTTATGAAGCTTTCCCCTCTTAAACAAGACATTTAATTTCATTTATTTGTGAGGTTTTGGTGTTTAAAGGAGAGATATAAAGGTCTTCAGAGGAGGATTCACCTCAGATACCTTAGCTGCCAAGTTAGTATAAGATAAATCACTCTCTGGAAGTGCCTCTTTCTACCAACTACAAAAAGGAGCTGAGACACTTACCTAGAATGAGTCACCTAATTTACAGATGGTAAGTTAATTAAGGTAGACCCAGCTCTTAGAGTTTATAACTATATCTTCTTACCTGCATGATAGCATGATAGGGTAAGGTACTGTCACCTCACTTGCCCATTATCAGTCCAGTTTTGTGACTCTGATTAACGCTGGTATATAAAAGCATCTGCCTCGATTTAAAAGCATGAAGAAAATAAAATTTCATTACTTCTCTTGGGAATCTTTTTATATATATATAATTAGTCATCTCTACACGTATTTGAAATGTTTCTCTTGTTTGGTATCGGAATCTTTCTAATATTGCTTCCAAACATTGGCTCTTGTTATACTTCTCTCTGATGGATTAAAGAGCTGTTAGCAATTGTGTTGGGGTTTTTTTTCTCCNGGTCGCCTACGGCAGTTTGGACAGGAATGCATCTAGGTTTGAAATATCTCCAGAGACGGAGACTCCACCACCTCCCTGGGCAGCCTGTTCCAGTGCTCTGCCACCCTCAAAGTAAAGAAGTTTTTCCTCATGTTGAGATGGAACCTCCTGTGTTCAAGTGTGTGCCCGTTATTCCTTGTCCTGTCACTGGGCACCACTGAAAAGAACCTGGCCCCATATTCCTGACACTCACGCTTTAAGTATTTATAAGCATTAATGAGATCCCCTCTCAGTCTTCTCTTCTCCAGGCTGAACAGACCCAGGTGTCTCAGCCTTTCCTCATCAGAGAGGTGCTCCAGTCCCTTCATCATCTTTGTAGCTCTTCTCAGAACTCGCTCTAGTAGTTCCCTGTTCTTCTTGAACTGGGGGACAGTACTCCAGATGCAGACTCAGTAACTAGTAAAAAGCTAGAGAGGGCTTCATGGGCTGTGGGAGGATGACCATGACAGGAGGTATGGAGGGAGGACTGTGACTGGAGGTGAGTCCCAGGCAGAGGTTATCATGTCTGATGGAGTACAGGAGGGAAGAGGAGAAGGATGTCTTCTCTCTGTGTGTACACGCTGGAGTTGCTCCCAGGAGATGAGCACCTCACAGGCAGGGACAACTTCCCAAAGGCAATTTAAGAACTGTCTGATTTCCATGGTCAGTCTTCCCAAATGGCATCCTTCACAGCTCCATCTCCAGTCACTACAATAATTGTTTATCTCTCAATATTTTTTAAAAAAGACATGGTGGAGCAGTTAGGGAAATATTGTGATTATTTTATTTTTTTTTCAGTTAAAATTTCAAAATTCAAAATTTCCTAACTTTTCTAAATGATAAGAATGTAATGCTTCCACTTTGAAAACACCATTGGAAACAAACACATCCCCATGCCTGGAAGTGTTCAGGCGAAGTCTAGTGGAAGGTGCCCCTGGCCATTGCAGAGGGATTGAAACTAGATGATATTTAAGGTCCCTTCCAACCAGAACCATTCTATGGTTCTGTGATTCTATGATATCCATTTTCTTTGAAAACACAGACATTTCAAAATAAAAGTGAAAATTATAGAGGCTACCTTAGAGAAGCATTCCTACTGAGCAAGTATTTAATGAAATGTTTTCTGTTCTACTCTTCTCCATATCACTGTGAAACGAGGAATTATCTTTACCCCATTTTCCTGTTGTGTCATGGACATCACAGAAACCAGGAATTTGAATTCTCATGACATCATGGCATTGAGGGATGCTTACAGGCTGTATTGCATTGCAGGTAATATATTCCAGATAAGGAATCAAGCCATTCCTGTTAATAGAGAGGTAGCAGCCTCCTGAAACACAGGTTTCTTCTGGTCATGCGGCATGGTCTGAAAATGCACTCTTAGCTGCTGGACGCCTGCAGCAAGTACAACTCATTACTTTTCT
>VXBO01014203.1:6507-20316 GCA_013400135.1 Rhinoptilus africanus
AAAAAAAAAAAAAATCAGCAGTGTTCTTCGCATAAATAAATTAATGTTTCCTTTTCTAATTCAGTGGGTGAGTGAGACATACAAAGAATTATAGATCTGAAATGAAAGCAAGCTGGATAGCTAGGCTCAGGTGGCCTTTTACATCAACATATCTGTTATTATAGAAAATTATCTCCACTGGACATCTTTTCTTTTTAATATAAGAAGGCTCTGCACATATCTTTTATGAACAACTAATGCAATGCCTTTGGTGAATGCATAACCACATACCTCATAATTCAAGGAAATTACATGGGAAGAAATTAAAGAAAATGTCAGTCAGAAAGGGCACGAGGACATTCAAAATGCATATAAGCACACAGACTCTTCAGAACCTCACTTTTGGAAAGATTTCAGGAACCTCTTGTGATCCCACTGCCTAGTGCTGGCCTTGTAGTCACAGTTATCAGTAACATTGCTGTAACAGTTACATCAAAAGAAAAGCAAAAAGCCAATTAGATAGTGAAATAAATATGACAAACATATTCCCAGCTCCAATTGATATCTGATTACTTTGGCAGGAGAATGGAGTAAGCCAAAAAAGAAAGTGTTAAGTAATATATGACTGATTAAAATATAAACAATTTTGATAACACGTGCTGATTATTACTGGAGAAACAAATTTCATATTGTCATGAGGCTTGTTGTCAAAGCATGCTTGGTCTGCAATTCAGGTGAACACGTTTTTGTAGAATGGTATTACTCCTAACTGTGGTTAAGCTGAGACAGACATGAGCACATCGACTATTTCCTAATTCACCCTTCTTCATAGGTCAGGAGGGCCTTGTTTTCATCAGTTCAGAAAAAAAAGGAACATTTTTCTAAGGAAATCAGTCAAAGGAACAGTTGGGAAACAAAAAACCTAGAAGAGAGTCTGTGAAGAATCTCAGGCTGTTTGATTACTTAAGAGATCAATAAAACTGAAAGCTGGGCAGGACGTATATTTTCACAATATTCATTCTATGTCTTCACTGTCTTAGACTCATGTTCAACTGTGAGGAGCTGGTTCTGTGTAAACACTAATATAGACCTTCAGTAACACTGATGGATTCTTTTTGATCTCCTCGAAATATGCATGATTGAGTTAGGAGTAATTTCCCTTTTAAAAGCTCAGAACTGCATACATTATGGAAAGTCACTTGGACAGTTTCTGGTGGAGCTGTTAACTTAAATTTTCTGAGCCCTACAGGTAGTAATCACAAAACAATCTTTCCTTCCCAATAGCGTTAATCTGTAAGGGGTTATGTGGTCTGAGGTAAAATAATCTGAACGATCAGCGTCTTGCCCATAGCACACTGTCAAAGCTAAGAAGAACAGAAGCCTTCCTGCTGGGGCTTCTTCAAAAATGCCGTGACACATTAGTGCTTTGGAATTAGTTTTCCACCCAAATAGCCTGCTTTGGAGAAACACTATATAAAGCCTGTTTCTCCTTTTTGCCTTCCTTTTGGGATTATTGAAAGTATGCTGGATGATGGTGGGTTTATCTACTGGCATTTTTGGTTTTATTCTGTTCTTTCCATGCACAAGGTGAAAGCCCAGAGAACAGAATAAGTGGCCTCAGATAAGCAGAACACAATCAACTTTGTAGATGTGAAAAGGTTATTTTAAAACAGATAAAAATTGTTGAGATTTCTTGTTGTAAAGATAGACTAGACTCTTTTAAAAGGGTACATATGTAATCTGTAGGAGTGCATGTCAGAAAGTTTAACGTTATGCACTATTTCCATTAATACATTTTAATTCTGGAACTGAGAAAAACTATTTTTATTGAAATGTTTTTAACATTTACTCTTAAATGTTTTTAGATTGCCACAATAACAACTTACATATCAAAGAAAAAAAATTCATCCTGTCTAACCATCTGCTGATTCAGACTTGTTTTTTGTTCTGTGCTGTATTAGTTCTTCTCATTTGTTCATCGCTATAGTTTTTGTCAGTGTAGTATGTGTTTCAGTACTATGACTTACTGAAACCTCATTTTACACTATCAACATTCTGTAGTTGCTGCTTTTTATTGGAAACTGTTTACCAATGAAAGAACAATAATTGCTTGAGCATACTGTTGGTGCTTTGTTTAGCCTTACTTTCTGAGTACGAGAAAGCAACTTTTTTTCTCACTGAGTTAATACTGAGTCATATTACTGATCAATCCCATTTTACATTTTGCAGTCTCATTCTACCAAACTTTCAAGGTTTTTGAAATGTCATGGATTTTTTTACAGCAATGAGTAACTGGTAAGAAAGGAGAAAATAAATACACTCAAATGATTTCATGAAATGAAATTCCTTCACTAGTCAGAATTTTCAATCCTTCTGTAAAACTTATATGATTGTGTAATGGGTGTACGGATTCTGAGAGCTGCAATATTTTAACAGAGAAAGATTTAAAAATAACCAGCAGACTGCAAGTTTTATTGCTATCATAACATTTCATTTGCTACACCTCATCTGTTCATTCACCTTGAGAGCAGCAAAATCTGCTTGCGCTTAAATAAGTATCATCACCTTTACTCTAATTCACTGATCTTTCTTTTCACATGATATGCCATTTATTTTCTTTGGTAATTGCTTGGTGTCTAAAACATTATTTCAAAAAAGCTTTCTTTAAAATGCTCATAATAATGCTATTAGTACCCTCACAATGCTTTATTTGAAATCCTGGTTTGTGTGTATTTTGCATTGTATGTTATCCAACTCACAACTGGATTATTGCCTTGTAAGACAGGATGGTGGTACTATTGTTACCTCATTAGAGATGTAGAAGTTTTAATACCACCCCACCCCCATTTTTTATATTCTGTACCTAAAAAGTCCATGCTACCTACAAGTGGATTGTGTAACTCCAGAAATTTACTCTGTCTTCAGACCATTCCTGAAGACGTTCTGTTCATAGAATTGTAGAATCATAGAATGGTTTGGGTTGGAAGGGACCTTAAAGATCATCTTGTTTCAACCCCCCTGCCATGGGCAGGAACACCTCCCACTAGACCAGGCTGCTCAAAGCCCCGTCCAGCCTGGTCCTGAACACTACCAGGAATGGGGCATCCACTTCTCTGGGCAACTTGTTCCAGTGTCTTACCACACTTACAGTAAAGAATTTCTTCATAATATTGAGTCTAAATCTACTCTCTTTCAGTTTAAAACTGTTACCCCTCATCCTATCACTACATTCCCTGATAAACAGCGCCTCCCCATCTTTCCTGTAGACCACCTTTAAGTACTGGAAGGCTGCTATAAGGTGTCCCAGGAGCTTTCTCTTCTCCAGGTTGAACAGCCCCAACTCTCTCAGACTGTCATCATAGGAGAGGTGCTCCAGCCTTCTGATCATCTTTGTGGCCCTCCTCTGGACTCACTCCAACAGATCCTGTTCTGATTTTCTGTTGTTTTGGTGGGGTTTTAAATTTTTGATGTAAACATTATATTAAAAATATTTTTCTTTCTGTTGTCAATAACAAGAGGGTATGTGATATGTGATACCTGATTATGTTAACATTTACATCACAGCATGTACAAAATGGTGATATTAACTGCATCTGATACAACGTCTTGATGAGTCAAGTAATTTTAAAAGGTGTAGTTTATTTTAAAAATCTAGTACATAGAGCACCATACCAGAGGGTGTCCAAGACAATATGGTATTATTCTCCTGTAAGAACAGCTCCAGTACCAGTACTACCATTAGAGTAAGAAGATACGAAGTAGAAGAAATATTGAGAGTTTTTTGGCTAGCATCTGATCTTCTTTGCTATAAGAAATCCCAGAAGTACTCAGCAAAGAGGAGAATTTTAACATGGCTTTAGAGAAAGTAAATTGCTAGAGTTTAGGAATGGCATTACCTATCTTGTCATGCTAATAAATTGATATTAATCTAAGATAAAGAATCAAAAATCATCAGCAAGCACTTTAAAAATTAATCCCACCTCTTCCCCCCCCCTTTTTTAAAAAAAACCACCACAAAAAACAAAATAAAGCAGAACTAAACTAAATTAAAATAAAAAAGCAACAACAACAAAAAAAAAACCCACCAGAACCCTAATGAAAGTTATGCAAATATTGTTACCTGTAAACATAGGTTAAGATACTATATCTGTAACATTCATGGCTCAAAATGGATCATGTTATTTCTGAGTTGAGAGGCAGAACTTCTACAACTAAAATAAAAATGCATTTTCTTTTTCATTTTTAAAGAATCCACCTAGGATTAAAAATTGCCAGGCATAATAATGTGATTCAGAATTCAAGTTTAATTTGCATCCAAAGGCACTGGTCATTGTCACAGTTTTTTTGCACTAGATTTTTTAACCTAAGTGAAAGATGTGAGTATACTCCTGCACCTTTGAATTTCTGTATTTGATATAATGCTAGATCACCATCTCTTCCAAATTCATCAATTAGGAAGTACATTTGCAGCACCCTTAGGGTGACGCAGGGGAGAATGTTCTTCCTATAACTCTGAAACTTCTGTCTTTTTTGAGGTTTTGGACAAATCTTTAACACTGTTTTAATACAGTTTTGCTATTTAATCACTGGAGGCATCACAGTTGATCATGTCTATGAGTATTTAGGGGCTTTTAAGTATGCATATTATTTAGCTTACTTGTATGTGCACTAATAATATTTTACTAAATATAGAGCAAATCTTTATGCAGAACATTTTCCACAATATTCTTAGCATTCACATCCATACTGAGAACTTTATGTATTCTATTAATTATGTTACATTAATTATACTATAGTGAATTTGTTTTATATAAAGAAACAATTTCAAAAAGAAGTTTTCCTGTAATGCTTAATGAGATAAACCAAAAGATGTTTGTGTTATAATTTGAATTGCTCAACTTTTAAATTACAGCTTTTCCAAGTATTTGAATAAGGTCTTTATTTTACAGCCACTTGTGATGTTTTACTATGGTTCTGTATTCAGAAACACTCATCAATCAGAGGTAACTGGAGCGAGATCCGGCTTTACAAACTTAAAACACACCTATAAAGCTACCACACAATTCAAGTGACCATCTCAACTTAATTGAGACTTGAAAGGACAATTTGACCTGAATGTAACTAGTTGCAGTGTGGAATATTTATAACAGAAATTATAAAAAGAGGCTTTTAAACTTACCTATATGCTGCCAGAATGAGAATAAGGAAAGTGAAATACAAAAAGTATCATTAATATTCATGAGCTGAAACTTGCTTTCCCACTTGGAAAGAGAAACAATCAAGGAACTGTGAAAAAGAGACAACTGTAGGTTTTATTTAGCTTTTCCTACTGGAGTTCAGGCTAAAATGACTGAGCAATAAAAGGACTTGAACAACAGAATTCAGGAAATAACATTTTGATTAAAGAAAATTTCAAGTGGAAAATTATTTGCTGAATATGTTATATGAATCATTTTTTGCTGACATTCCTCACCTAAATTGATGAACATTATTTGGCCAGTTGCATAGGCAACCAAATACTGAAAATATTATTTTCTAATATATCTGATTAAATAATATAGAAACTGTTCTATTAACATCTACAATTAATATGTAATTGATACTACATCTGAATACAACCTCAGAATGATTGAATTGCATAATACTTTGCTTTTCAGTACTTTTTTTTCCTGCAGTTAGTTCTTGAAATGAACAGTATACATCACTTTGTGCAATCCCACTTCCTGTTAAAATTTTCCAGTTTTAAGAAACTTAATAGATTTGAAATGTTTAATGTCCTCTTGCGGGCATTGGGTTGTTTTTGTTGTTGCTATATTGTTTTGGTTGGGTTCGCCCCCCCTCATCCCCCCTGGCCCCCCTTCTTCTCTTTGTCTTCTTCTATTGGCTCTGTATCAATCTGGCTAAACAGTCCTTCAGAACAAGTATGGCGTGTCTTGTCATCTATAGGAGGTGAAGGTCCCTGTGCTTGTTGGCAAAGGAAGTATTTACTCAAAGCTCAGTGCAAAAATGAGCCTGTCCTTCCAGCATTCTCAACCACCCCTGAAAAGAACCTTAAAAAGTCCTGTGGAGTTTGGTCATTCATAGGCATATGTTCTACAACATGCTCTGAATGAGAATGAAGAAGCAAGTGCAGTTGAACTGGATTAAAACATGAACAGCCATGCAAATAAAACACAAAAAAGGCTCCAGATAAAGGAATCCAAATCCATTCTGGGCAGAAAGAGAACAACTAAGAAAGTACTGGTCTTAGTGGACTGTTGAATGGGTGATGACAGATAGGCAGAAATTGCATAGCAGGCAATGATCAAAAGTTATGAAAAAATTAGGTACATTGTGAACTGAGAAATTTCAATGACCAGCACTTCCTGCACAAAAGAAGTGAATACATGTTAGCAGTGATGGAAATAGTCAATCATGTCTTTTGGGACAGAGCTGTTTGCGATGCGTAGCATTAAGAATAGAATCTTAATGTAATTGAGGTCCAGCCCTCTGACAGGTTCTGCTAAACCATTTAGCAGGTCTGAAAGTCTGTGGATATCCAATGTCAACTGGTCTATGTACTAGAGGAAGTTGTAGACCACAAACCACAACTTTTGACATCCTTATTACAGGAGAAGGAGGTGTTGGGGAAGATGTGATTTGGGACCATAAAGTGAGGTAAAGGTGCAAAAACCTCATGAATGTGTGCTGTTGAGTTAGTATATTTCTTCTAAGTGCACATAACCCAGAAGGGCTAAAACTGATGGTTTTTTTCCATGTGACAAAAAAGTAAAACCCATGAAAATCAAAAAAAGATGGGGAACAACAATCTAAAAAAACTGCCTGCGGTTTTGCCATGGAAGTCTGTTATCCCCCTATATACCAAGTGATAGCTATTTGGAAAGCTGCTAGACAAAATGAGGTACTGTAAAATAACACTCTACAATGGCAAGACTGTGAGGAACCTAGTCCTTGCTGCTAGACGAGATGTTAGCTTTTAGTGTAAGGTAGATTTCTGCTTGAAAGGTAAATGGAAGTTATCACAACAAATTTCAGTTGTGAAATCATGAGAAGGACACACACGACACATGCCAGGGACTGAGGCATAAGAAATGGACCAAGAACATGCCAGTTGCATGAGCTGGGTGTCCAAGAGAAAATGTATGTGGAAAAGGATAGGGACAGAAGGCACTTCACAACACAACAGGTCAGCTTGTTCCTACTAAAAAGGTGGGAAGCAGTTTAGCTCTGGGGAAGAAGGAGAGGGATGAGGGGGCTGGGGGGAGGGGGATGTGGGAGATATTTCATGTTAATATTTAATGTAAGGAGATACACAATCATTGTAAATTAATACCCTTTTTTAACTAGCTCATCTGTTAATAAGACTCTCACCAAGAAGGTTCTTCAAAACCCAACAGCTTGTTTGTAAAGCTTTCCTGACTTTTTGAGGGAGCACTATAGAACAGTTTAAATCACTTTGTGACAAGTGATATCTTGGGCATCATGTTGCAGCCCATTGCAAGAAGCATATCAATGAAAAAAAATGTGGTTCTCTTTTTCATGGAGATAAATCTCCTACAAACCGAAGGGAAAAAAAGGTAGATAAGAAGCAGAAACAACTGACAGCATGTCAAGCAAAAGAGGATGCCATAACATGGGAGACAAAGGTTTCTGTATCCAGGAAAACATGTCCAGCTTCAACAACCAAACAGCTGTATGAAGCAGCAACACAGGTGAACAGTCCAATTTATAATGGAATATCCACTGAATTTATTAACCACAGGTTAGGGATAATAATAAAAATGGAACATAGAAGAGAAGCACAGTGACAGAGAGACACAGTGAGTGAGAATACTCCTGAAAAGACAGGAAGAACAAGGCTAGGACCAAGACAGTTTGGACTACACTCATTAATTGGCCACATACAGCTAAAACAGGAGAAATAAAATCAGAAAAAAAACCCCAGAGGACACACAAAAGACTGTCCAAGAAAATTATGTCAGGAAAATATGCAAGTTTCTGCATTCCAACAGCAAAAATACACCAAAAAAAAGCTCCTCAAAAGCTGAGAAAGCAACTGAAAAACCTGATTTGCAGTATATATTTTCATTATTTCTGGCTTTATTCCATTAGGTCTGCAGCCTTCAGGCCTCTGTCAATGGAAAGATCCATCATGAATTCAGGTAGATTTTCACCCGAACTTTGGCTTTAAATGCAAGAAAGAGGTCCAAAGGAACTACAAGCTGGCCAACCTTAATCCCTGGGACAGTAACGGAAAAAGTAATCCTGGAAGCCATTTCCAGGAACATGAAGAATAAGAAAGACATCAAAGACTAGTCATCATGGATTTATCAAGGAGAAGTTATGATTGACCAACCTGATATCCTTCTCTTATGAAATGACTGGTCTGGTAGGTAGGCGAAGAGCAATGGATATTTTTTATTTAGTCTTCAGTAAGACTTTCAACTCCGTCTCCTATAACAGTCTCTTGGAGAACCTGATGAATTTTGAGTTCACCTAGCAAGTTCAGCTAACTAGGCTCTTTTCAGTAGTAGCTAATGATAAGACAAGATGCAAGGGGAAAAAACTGAAACACAAGAGGTTTTGCCTAAACATAGGGCAAAATCTTTTTACTGTGATTATGACTGAGCTCTGGAACAACTTGTGCAGAGGCTGGGGAGTCTTCCTCCGTGGAAATACCCAAAAACTGTGCAGACTTGGCCCTGGGCAACTAGGCTCCAGGTAGCACTACTTGAGTAGAGGGCTTGGATAGGACTCCAGGCGTCCTTTCCAACTTCCACCATTCTGTGATTCTTGCAAAGGTTCAAAGAAGGTGTTTTAGACCTGATGAACTTGCAGTTTCCAATAAGCCATTTCACTGGTGTCCTGGTTCCGGCGGGGATAGGGTTAATTCTCCCCAGGCTCCAGGAACACACAGGTGTTCCATCCCATGGGAGCAATGGCCACTCTGAGCTGCCGGCAGAGGGGGCAGGAAGTCGCTGCTTTGAGCAGGCTGGGGCATCCCAGATCTGGTTGGTGAGTGGCAGTTCCGTAGTCATAATTGTGTTTGTATATCCCTCTATCCGTGTTATTGTAGTTTTCTTGTTACCTTTGCTGTTCTGTTAAATTGTCTTTGTCTCAAACCACGAGTTTTCTCTTTTTCTTCCAATCCTTTCCCATGCAGGGGAACCCGAGCGAGCGGCACATGGTTCCTTTGTTGCCGTCTAAGGCCAAACCACGTCAACTGGATAAACATCTTCCTAGACCTAATAACAGATCAGAATAGGCTGGCAGTACAAGTAGGGTCTCCATGAAAGGTTGAATACTTCAAAGTTCTATTCCTAAAATCTTATCACTTGCTAGCACAAAAATTAAAAAAAAAAAAAAAACAAACCAACATAAAAGAGGCACTTTTAAAAGAAAGAAAGACCTGCAAAGAAAGCTTGTTAAAGAGACAATGTGACGATTTGTGTGGAAGTTGAAGACAGAGGAACATAAGTCAGAGGAGAAGCCTTTGGAGGTGGTCATATAAAATAACTCCATAGTCTGAATGCTATCTGCAATTGCAGCATCTCTGGAAATACTTTAATAAGGAACCTTGTTTAGGAAACTTAAAGACAGTTCCTTTTTATTAGGAAAGTGACAAGGTACATTAAACCAGCTGGGTTGTAGACAGGTGTGACACAGTGGGGGGTCTTTAAATGTGGCAAACCCAATATGTGACACCTGCCAGGCCCGAGAGTGCCTGCTGCCTTTCTGAGACAGAAGGAGCTAGAGACAACCCAAACCAGTTTCATTGCTTTACATTTGGTCTTCAGAGTTAGATTGTAAGGAGGACAGTGAAGTATCTATTAGTGTTAGTCAGAACTTTCAAGGGTTTTTTGTCAGTACCGCTGTTATTAATAATAACAAATTATTATAATCAAATTATGTATTAGTATTTATTAATCTCCTGAGGCAAATCATTGTTTGAAAATCTACAAATAGATATGCCAGCAGACTATATCCCTGTTTTACTTAATAATATAGGAGGATGTATGAAATGGTTTGCCAAGTAGGAGAAATAATGGTAGCCTTTTTATAAGTTGAAATGAACGCTTCAGGTTTGTGCCATTGGCCTTATTTTTAGGAGATGACTCACAGACTTTCTTTTTCCTCACAAATACATACTTAAATTACATTTTCTTATTTTTATTTATAAAGATGATGTTGCTTTTGCTAGTTGTTGAATTTCTAGGCTTCATTTATTGAGATTCCTCCTCCAAATCCGGGTTACAAAATGTCATTGATCAAAATTAAGCTATTTGAACAAAAGGCAATTTATTTTTTTTTTTAATAAGTAGATAGAGTAGCCTAAATTTTGCTTTTAGAAACAGCTAAAACACATATCTTAAAATAGTACTGGTAGTACATAATATATATGCTTTCTTAGTATATTAGTAATAAAAAGTTTTGGTGGTTGTGAACAGTACTTCTACAGGGTCAAGGCTTTCTCTTTCATAGTCTGCCCTTCTCATCCCCACAGTGAGTAGGTTGGGTTTGAGCAACAGGTTGGTAGGGGGATGTAGCTAGAGACAGCTGACCTGAACTAGCCACATGGAATGAAATGAAAGCTCAAGTAAAGGAGAAGGAATTGGAGCATTCATGGTTATGGCAATTTTCTTCCCAAACAATTATTACACATGCTGACACCCTGGTTTCCAGAAAGTGGATAAACATCTGACTGCAATGGGAAGTGTCTGAATTCCTCTTTCTACTTTGTTTGCATATGCCGCTTTTGCTTTAGCTATTAAACTACCTCAGTCCCTGAGTCTCATCACCTTCTATTTTCTCTCTATTCCACAGGAGACAGGGTTGAGCGAGTGACTATGTGGGCTTTTGGCTATTGGCCAGGTCAAGCCGTCACAGGGGCTTTCATACTCTTGCTGTTTGTGTCCTTGTCAGCCCATGCTCTTTCTTTGTCCCTCTGCATTTACTGATCTCTGTTCACTAATGTTCAGGTAGGTGATACAGATACATCAGGGTATTAACAGTCTTTAACACTCATGTTCTAAATCAGCTGTGAGAATACAGTGCCATGGAGCTGAAGGTGTAAAGTTAGCACAGGTGATGGTAGTCCTGATGACATCTCTTTTTAATCTGGTCAGGCTTGAGAGCTCTTTGCAAAAGAAATTTGAACTAATAGGAACTAATACGAATCCCACTTCTTCCCCATTTTTCTTCTGTTTGGATGATTTTTTTTTTGGTATTTTGCTCCCATCTTCTGCTCCCACTATTGCTTATCTCCTTTTTGGTTTTGCCAGTCATCCTTTGTATCCAGCAGGAAGTTCTGTCTGTAAGCAGTCCCTTGTCCCTTATTTGCTGCACTGCCTACCAACTTTTTGTTACTTCAATACACAACTGCAGCCCATCTTCATTTGCCTCTAGGGTGCTCACCTTGCTCACACGTTTATGTAACATCATTATAATTTGTACCCGGTTATTTCATGACAGCGTAACAAAATAATTATATACCATTTTCAGATGCATAGTTTGTGAACACTTTGTGAACTAAAGGTTCAAAGCAAAGTAATATTGTCATCTACATGCTAATCAGAGTGGTTTTGGTTTATGGATATCATAGGCCTCTGCTTTGGTTGCAGTACTTTCAATCACTTTTGGGAATGGGAGAGATCTCAAAAATACATTAGTTCCTTCAGTTTTCTGAAATAGCCTTCTAGGCAGAGTACAGAGACCCAAGGTATTAGCTGTAAATCAGAGAATTTTCAGTGAGCTTAGATACATTATTAAACACTCTGAGAATTCACTTAGTAGCTGGATATTGTTCTCTGAAGCTCCAGGTAGCTGATTTTCATATGTTATGCTATTCACAGAACTTCTTGCTTGATTTTCAGTCATTTTTGGGTTTTTCCCCCTTTTTTATCTACTACTGCAAATGAACACGAGTATTCATTGAGATTTCTACAGTGGTATTCTTTTATCTTTTCAGAAAAATCAAATTTAATTTAAAATTCAAGATTACAGCTTTGCAGTCTATGTTGCATATGTTACTATCAAATTTCATTGGTTAACAACAGTGTGACAGCTCATACAGCTTTTTCACCTGAACTCTACTGTAGATTTTTCAAGTACTCATTAAAAAGATACCTATTCGTAGTCATATTCATCTATATGTTTTATTGCCTGTCTTCACTCCTTGCAGCTGATAACTGAAACATGAGATCTTAACATGAGTTCTTTTCTGTATTTTACATAAAAACTTTTTTTTTATTAATTAACTGTATTTATAGCATCTTCATATTCACTATTTTCTGTCTGTGAGCAATGTCTAACTTATAATGAAACTTTACCTACTGACTATTTGGTTCCATTTGTACTGTTTGGAAGGTCTTTTTACACATCAGTTTTCTAAAATAAGAACAAAGAACGCTGGAGGCATGGTAAATGACAAAAAGAAGGGAAAAACATCCTTGGGTTTTCCAGATGAAAAAAAGGAAGAACATCATTTGGGAAGAAGGACAATCATCAACAGGGAGCAGTGAAAAAGAGGCTACCAAAGAAGCTGGAGGTTGCCAGATTTTATGAGACAGAAGGGATTCATCTGAGATAGCTGAAAGAACAGTGATGTGATTGCAAGACCACTAACACTCAAAAAGGGACATGGTGACTGGGAGAGGTATTTGACAACTGGAAAAAAAACGATCCAACAAAAAATCCTTGGCTTCTCTAGGGAGATAAAATCCAGTGAGTCTCACTTTTCTAATGAAAAATATAATGGAAAATACTGTATTTCCAAAAACATGCAAGATGTGAAGCTAACGAGTAGCACTGATAAACACTGTTACAATTCCACTTAACAAGCATGCTTGCCTTCTGTGATTAAAGGTCCAGCTTCATTGATAAGAGGATGTAATATACCTTTATTTTTATTAATGTTACTGATGCTGTTCCCCGCAGTATTCAGTTTTGGAAGCAGAGGAAGTATTGGCCGGCTGGCTGGCTGCACTGATAGCTGAACTGAAAAGGGTCTGAACCCCTATCTAAAAGACAACTAATCAGTGGATGAAAGTCATTATCAAACCAAGTGCTTTTGCACTGGGGTTAATATTGTGCATTAACTTTATCAGCTGCACAGATGATAAGACAGAACATGCCCTCAACTTTATCTATGATATTGGGTCCAGTGCAGTGTTTGTCATGTCAAATGATACCATTTCAGTTCAGAGAGATCTTGAGCAGCTCAAAGACTGAGACAGAGCGAGAGGCAGACCACATCAGAATATTTCTGATATTCAAGAGGAAGCTAAGAAATCTCCAGAATATGCCTATACATCAGGGCCAGCTGGGAACTGCCTGCCTGACTAAGCCCTGCTGAAAAAGTGCATCTCAGTGGATGCCAAGTTCTACACAAGCCACTAGTGTGCTTTCAGGGTTAATAAAGCAGAAGACAGACTGACCTAGACTAGGAGGAGTGTAGCCAACAGATTTAAGGAAGTTATACTCCTCCTCTATGTGGCAGGGTCTCTCACAGAATATTTTGCCCAGTTTTGTGCACTGCACACATCTAAAGGAGGACACTGAAATCGGAAGAGTTCAATAGAGGATATTAAGGTCAAATAACCTCAAAGAAGGTTTAGAAGAGACTGGACTAGTTTAACCTCTTGAAGAAGAGAACAAAAGATCTCCAAATAATTTAAAGCATGTTATGAAGATGACATGAGAAGAACTAGTTTAGAAAGCGGTAGGTGATATGAAAGGTACTGTGGCTACAAGTTTTGTTTTAGAATTTTCAGTCTGGAAAATGGGGGAAAATAATCATGAGGACAGTAATGCAGCACTAGAAGAGAGCAT
>VXBO01014207.1:18172-29600 GCA_013400135.1 Rhinoptilus africanus
TAAAAAACCAAGCAACCAAAAAAGCCTGCAAAACCCCAAAACCGCAAAACCAACAATGAACACCCCCCACCCCACCCCCCCCAAACAAAACCAGAGGATTTTTCCTTACAATGTATATTTCTGTGGCCTGGGTCAGGTTGTGTCCCCGTTCCGTCTGCCCCCCCTCCCTTGATCTCTACCAAATCCATCCCTTTCCTGCGTGTTACGAATAAGCATTTTGCTGTGTCCGCCTGCCTTGGCGAGGCAGAAAGCAAGCCTGCAGTTCGCGGTGGGAGGATAGAGGGACGTTCNCGCACTGCTGCTGGAACACGTTCGGAGTCGTAGTTGGATGAGGGTTGGTGTTCCAGTGAGGACCAAGCGTGCCACGCTGCTGCGAAAACACTGCTTGCAGACAAACAAAACTTTAAGCTGTAGTTCAAGACACAGAGCCCTCATTCTTACTGGGGATGAACAGATACTAGATTGCTGCCGGTGGGCAGGGTGTCACAAGTAAGTTTTAGTGTGTGGAGAATGGTGAGAGGAGTGTGGGACAAGTTTAATAAGGTGAACTTTGAAGTGTGGGGAGAGAAAGCTGCTTTTTGTTGTTAAGAGTTTTTTCCCCGCACTGTTTTCCCTAGTGCTGCTGTGCCTTCAGTAGAATACAGGGCAGCCTGACAGCCAAGTGATCTGTGAGCATCTAGAGCAATTACTGAGATATGGTGTGGTCTGAGGTACAGAAAGCGGGAGGGAACTGGGAGTAAAGCTTGGGTGCAAGAACATCTGTAAGCAAAGGAGAACAGGGATGGCCAGAAACTGTGTGTAGAACAGTACAGAGAGCCTGCGAGGCTGTGGGTGGCTCACTGGTGGCAGTCAACATTGGAGAAGGTGAGAGCCATATCAGAATCAGAACATGGCAAATCATGGCATAGACAAGTGTACTCTTCACTGGGTAGAAAACTAGATGGATGGCCATGCCCAGAGAGTTGTGATTAATGGGGTGAAATCTTCTTGGTGGCCAGTCACCAGTGGTGTCCCTCAGGGCTCAGTTTTGGGGCCAGTTTTGTTTAATATATTTATCAATGATCTGGATGAGGGGATTGAGTGCACCCTCAGTAAGTTTGCAGGTGACATCAAGCTGGGTGGGAGTGTTGATCTGCTGGAGGGTAGGAAGGCTCTACAGAGGGACAGGCTGGATCGATGGGCCAAGGCCCAACTGTTTGAGGTTTAATAAGGCCAATTGCCAGGTCCTGCATTTCGGTCACAACAACCCCAAGNTTCTCCCGAGTGAACAATGACAGGACCAGAGGAAATGGTCTAAAGTTTTGGCAGGGGAGGTTTAGATTAGACATTAGGAAGAATTATTTTATTGAAAGAGTGGTCAAGCACTGGGACAGCCTTCCTGGGGAGGCGGTTGAGTCACCATCCCTAGAGTTATTTAAGAAATGTGTAGATTTGGCCCTTCAGGGCATGCTCTAGTGGCAGAGATGGTAGGGGTGGGGTTTTTTGTGTGTGTATGGTTGGACGCCATGATCGCAAAGGTCCTTTCCAACCATGAAGATTCTATGATTTGGGGCATGTGAAATGGTTCGATGTAGCACCTCATGGAAACTACACAGTTTCCACGCAGTGGAAGCTTTGGATGTGTGTGCCCTTCAGCCTGGCATCTGGGAGACAGCTGAGTTGGTGGTAGCAACCTTTCTACCTGCGGCCCACAATGTTTCTAGGCTTTTGTCCTCTCCCAAGAGAGAACCACATTCTGCAGTGCTGCTGCTCTGCAGGGAGGGTGACAACCCACAGCAATCTTCCCCCTTGCCTCAACTGGGGAGAAAAGGGAGGAAGACAAACGCTAGGGAGGGTCCGCAGTGGTCTGTTTGTGGTTGCTTTGCAAATCTGTGCAGCTCTTAGGCTCTGTATGGTTTGCCTTAGTTCTGCTGTGTTTGGGTTTTTTCAATTTGATTTTTATAGAAGCAAGCTCTCTGTGGTATATGAGTAAGGCATAGTAGAGCTTTTACTCCCTGTAGCATTTGTGTGTGAGATAAGAATATAAAAACTGTCATACTTTGTACCTGTGTTCCAGTTCGGAGCATGGTCTCCAACATTCAGTGAAAACATAAAAAAACCTATAGTGAACACACAGAATAATCTGCAAGTTTATGAGGATTTTATGCAATGCCTAGTGGTTAAAGGTTGGTTGTAAACATTTTGTTTTCCTTAAAATCTGTCTGGTTTTTCCCCTAGCATTGCAGCTCTCTGTGTGTGTTTGCTGCTGCGTAAATGTCTAGAACCTCTTTGATTCTTGTCAACTACTGTATTCTGTACTATCTTATAACAGTTGGGTTTTGCTGTCTAAGTATGTTTTGTTGTGGGGAAAAAAACCCTTTTTGTTCTTTTTTTTTGTTTTGAAGTAACTGCCTTTTTTATTATTTTACTAAAGTAACTGTTGCTTCTTACTGTTTTCACAGTTGCTTTGTCTCTGAATCATTGTGCAATTTTCCTTGGAGAAGGAGTCTTGTCCATCTTTTGTTTTCTGATTACAGAGTATTTACAGAAGAGAAAGAGCAATGTTGTCATTGTGACTTTTCAAGGCAGGGTTGTTTTTTCTTAGGTAATTCCTGAAATAGGAGCAGGATTTTTGAGGTGAGAAGTTGTCTATAATACCTTTACTCCTCAATTTGCCTTTCTGCCACTTCCATTATCTTGACTGAGCTATTAGGCACTCCGGAAAAAGACATGCCAGGAAGATAATTTGTCTGGTTTGAAAAGAGAACCAATGTAAATCCCTTCTGGTTAGGCAGTTGTGTCTTTGGGGGGGACAGATTCTGAATTGTCTCACCTTGTGTCTTGCACTGTAAAGCTCATGAAGGCGTAGCGCTGATAAGTGCCAAGGAGTACAGAGAAGAAAGATTCCAGATATATTTGAAAACAAACAGAGCCTAGAGGAAACCTCAGGATGCAAACAAACAAGTTAGGCCAGCACTGAAATCCAGCAGTGGCTCCAAATGAGAAAGAGGAAGGGTTTTAACTGAAAAAAATAAATGCAAATGAAAACCAAGAGTGCTTAACTCTTTAGTTAACACTTTGTTGTTCAACAGTGAGTAAGTTTTCAGACTCGAGGGAATGAGAAGTATAAAAAAATATTTGGGTAGTTCTGAGTTAGAACCTGGAGACCTTGTTGATTCACTGAAACACCTGCCTGTTTCATAATGTTACAGATAACTGTCACATGATATTTTCAAATTCTTTTCTAAATGTTCAAACCTGTAAAATGAGGGAATGGTTCGAATGAGGCTTTGTGGGACAGCTGAGCTGCCAGAACCAGTTGGCTGCTGAAAGGGGAGCCTTGCTCTGAGGTTTATGACCTCCTTTCTCCTTAGCATGGGGTGTGTACGCGGTAGTTGTGCTCTCCAGGACCTGTTTAGTTTTCTGCCATTTAAGCAAACTGGCTTATTTTTTTCACCCTTGTTAGTTTTCTGACAGTTCAGTGAGCTGAATGGTCTCATATGAGGGATCAGATTAGCACCAAGGGCTGGTGACATGTAAGGGGCAAAAATATGCAGCTGGGAATGGACACAGAAAGGGGTGAGCATACGATTTTGACAGCACTGAGCTGTTACTTGTCTCATGAAACCTTTTGCTGCATCCCTTTGGGTTAATATAGACTGAAAGGTGCGTTCCAAGCCCTTGTTTTGTAGCATGAAGGTCATCAGTCTTTACTTTCGCTTTAAATGCTGCATACAGCACCTGTTAGATCATTTAATGAGCCAGCACAACATGTTTATTTGTAGCAGCACTGCATTCAGCTTATTTGCAGCATGGTACTGAAGTCTGGATAAGTGCTGTTCTCAAGATTTATAGGAGGTAATGCGCGGTGAGGCTAGTTCTCAGGTTTTTCTAGCAAACAGTGGAAGGACAGCTAATACAAAGAAAGGTGATCAAGGGTGTTCAGTTCGTATTTGTGCTGTTCCTAATGGACAATGTACTTTAAAAAAAATGTTTATTAATACAAATCCCTCAGTTTCTTTGAAAGGAAATAGCGAAGTCTTGAGACTTACTTTGAGAGATTATAAAGTTACCTCCAGTAGAAGCCTTAGAGAATTCATTCAGCTGCTGAGTTAAGGCTTGATTTACCAACATCAAGTTGCATTTACACAAGATTCACTCCTTTGTACCTTCTAGATCTTTTGGGTTGTTCTCACCTGGTGCTTTATCATCTATTTCTTCTAGCTCCTTCTACTTACTGATTGTCCCAGAAACAGAGGAAAAGTAAAATACTGAAGTTGGAACACTGTATCAGTGAAGTTTTGATGCTAGAGCTAAACTGATGTGAAGATTTAAGCCCAGAAAACTGGGCTTTTGTTTATACAGTTATTTTTCTGCTCACATGATTCATGTATTGCTTATGTCATCTGTATTGCTAGCAAAAGGGAAGTTGGTTTTGCTTCTCTTACAGGTTTGTGATGTTTCAAATCTTTCTGTTCTTTCACAGCTTGTTGGCCAACTCGGTATTCTATTCTGTACCCATCCTGGCCCCGTGTTCTTCTGATAACCTTTCTTTTACTGCTGTTATTTAACTGCTCTAACTTCTAGCAACAGAAGTCTTCCCTCATAAGATTACGTTCAATAGTCAGAAGATTTTCTTAAACCTGTACCGTTGCTTTTGTGTGAAAGTGGGTCAGTCTTCATGAGGCTTCCATGAATGCTCTTTTACTTCTGGTGTCGTCCAAGTAAGTCTTGCCTGTGTGTGAAAGGCTCTTTCCTTGTTGATGTGAAGCTGATGCACTTTTGATACTAGACCTGGAAGCATCTGGTCCAAATCAGGATGTTAACAAAGGCAGCATGGTGCCAACTTTGCACCACCTGGTTCAGTATAAGTTGCTGAGAAATTTCCATAAGCTTTTCTTTCTTTCGTTTTGGTTTCACACTCAAAGGAGAAGCCTTGTTTTGAATTGGGCTGTTGTGTCTAGGAGACTTGTATCATCAGTCATCAGGACACAGATTTTTATGGAATATGTGCCAAATTTTGTTCTCAGATGTTCTTATCTTACTTATGGTTATTACTATTTGGGCTTTTCCAGATCAGGAATTAGTTTCGGTGTTTTCAGATGAGTAAGTGACAAATACCATACTCCAGATAGGAATTGTTTGCTATACGTGGGAACTGAAGAACGTTCTCTGGCATTAATGCGTGCTAAATAATCCCTAAATAGTGAAATAAAGTGTGCAACGTAGGAGCATATGCCTTCTGTCTGCAAATTGTTATCATCAAATATGATAGCTTGATTTCAACTTGATGACAAATTGCTTCAGATAACATATTTAAGCTTTGTTACAGAAAGTGTAGTTTATGTGCAAGTTATTAAATGTAAATTAAATGTTCAAGGGAAATTTTTTTAGAATACTATGTTGTCCATTTAGTCTTGTTTTTCATTTTGCTGCATGGAGAGGACTTACAACATTTGTGTGGTAGCTTGCTGAAAGCTTCATGCCAAAGAGAGTATGTTTCTGGTTTTTTGTTTTGTTTCTGTCCATGTTGGCTCAATTTGACCTCAGATTTATCTCCTGTTTAAAACTCTCTTTTGTTTATGCCTGTTTGCCTCCAAGACTCTTAAAAGGCCAAGTCTCCAAGACTCTTAAAGGCCTCCTTTAGTTCAGAATCATTCTAGACTTTTCTAACTATTTTCTAACTGAGAATTTGACCCAAATAACATTACAAATGACTTTGTGCATTTTTTATGTTTTTTACTTTGTTTGTTTTTGATTCCTACACTATGCTTGGTACAAACTTGATACTAAATAGCATAAAAAACAAGAAGCTGTTGACATCTTATATTTTCATTGCTAGCAAGTATTGTTTGCGTAAGATTTATCTCCTGAGAGGAGAAGGGATTGCTATAGAGAAATATGCTTGCCTTCACTACCCTAACAATTGGTGATCTGTTCCAATGTGGGTGTGTATAAACTCTCTTCTCTGTAATGTTTTCTCAGTCGTAAGTTTTCCGTATAATAAGTTCCCATGTGGGAAAAGGAAATGTGGTTTCAGCAGGAACTGATCTTGTCTTATTTCTGAATGACAGTTTAGTGGCTCTTTCCTTTCGAGCTTACTGTACTAAAGGTGAATTTTCTCTCCTACATTGGTTTGAATAAAAGAGGTCTAAACTGCTACCTGGTAATGGTCATCTACAAACGCCTTTTCAGTTCCTGAGTTAGCGCAGACTTTGCAGACCTCTTTGCATGCACATATAGCCTATTTTTGGGTCTAGATGAAAAATTTATAGTTTGTTAGTTCTCTTCTCAAAATGGAGAAGATAAAAGCAATTACTGTTCAAGAGAAACTCTTGTCTCCCTCTGTGTTAGGAGCAGGTTCTGCTTGCTTCATTGACTAAAATGCTGCTGGATTTCTTTGCCTTTCAGAGCACTCCCAGAACAGTCAGAGTTGGGCACATCTATTAAAATCATAGGGATTGCATACTTGTCACCAGCAACATAAATTAGCATAAGAACCTTTTACTATTTGACATGAGAGGTGAACAGCACATCTTAGCTCTTAGATTTGAAGTTCTCTGGCATGATGCCTGCAACCAAAGCTGAATTTCTTCCACAGAAATCTGGTTGCATTTTCTATGGAATTGGTGAAATGCCTCAAACACAGCAGGAGAATTTAATGTTTATAAAAAGCTTTCTAAGTACACTGAAGTCAATAGGGTCCATCTTTTGGTAGAAAGTGATTTTGTATTATCCAGGCTTACTCCATCTGGTGCCTGGGAGGGGACAAGCAAAAGGCTTCTGCGCTTCCTCACAAAGGAAGTGCTGTGGCCACTCAGTGGTAGCAGGAGTAGCAACTGTATGGCTTAAAACACCTGCTGGTCTCCTGCCTTCCTTAATCAGCTTTTGCTGCTGACTTCATGGCTGGAGTAGGCAGGGAAAGAGAAGATGTCAAAGGGGTGTTCCTGTTCCCCCTCCGTCTCCTTTCTCTTCTTCTTTCTCTTGCAGAAGTGATTACTGCTTTTTCATGTTTTGCAATCCCTGTGACAGACCAGGTAAGCAGGAAGCTTTTTCTGCTGCTCTGTCCCAGAGGAGAAATCATCACCTCCATGGGAAGTTTTGCTTTTCCTCTTGGTCCTGGTGTGCACTGGTGTCCTGAAAGAGGTATTTATATCTCAGCATTGAAGACATTGGGCTGCTATATTATAAATGAGGAATTGTGTTTACTTTGTGCTGTTTGCTCTGTCTGAACTGCCTTAAGAGCAATAAGCCAAATTCAGTCAATAGCAGTTGTAACTTAGTGAACTCTGTATTGTCCCTGTTAAGGGTTCCTTCTGCTCTGAATGTGAGTTGAACTCCCGTGTCTGGGATGCTTCATGGCACTTGTGGAGCCAAGCACAGAAATACTCATCTTGAGGACATGCACTGCCTCCTTTCTGTTTTAGTAAAGCCATGGTTGTTGTTTATCCATATAAATGAATAAATGTAAATCCAGAAGGTATTATTTTGATTACCTTGTCTTTACTCATAATAAAGTCTACAGATATCTTCTAAACTAAAACACCTTTTGGGGCTGACGGTCAAAGTATCTAATTATGATTTGGATATTTCCAGAAGTAGAAAATTCGCTACAGTCTGGGCAAGAAGTTCTGGTGTTTAACTGCCTCTCCTTTAATAAATGCCTGTTGAACTTTTGATCCTCATCTGGGTGTTTTAAGGAAAATTTTTCTTGCTCTTTTTTTATAAGGCAAATATTACGAGTTCCTCAAGCCTTGAATTATCAGAAATTTTTTTCTAATCTTTCTCTCATTCTAGTGACTCTTCCCTAACCTTTTTGATGCTATTTTTTCTGCATATTTGAATACTCGTCTTTGGGAACATCAGGACAGACAACAGCAGTGCAGTGGGAATTATTGTTATGTAAACTACAGGCATCATAAACCCTTTTTTTTCCAACTTGGTAAATCCCTACTCTCCAAAGCAGGCATCAGTTCTTTGAGGCTATGACTGATCCTTACAGATGCCCTGTAAAAATTTAGCTACCGCACCCAAAAGAGTTTTCAAAGGCATTATTTTCCAGGGCAGAAAATAATGTCATCTTTGTTTTTTTAGGTGCAAATGTGTGCACCCTTGGGTTTCTTGTTATACCTACCATTACTCATGCTCAGAATAGTCAACATGGCCAGTGATTTGCCTTCTGTGACCTTCTCTCCAAGAAAGCCAGTGCCTATCCAGTTGCTTGAAACAGGATTATCTTCTGTAGATTTGTTCAAGGAGCGTCTATTCCAAGTTACATTGCTGTGCTACTAGACACCTAGTAATGTATCCCATGCTGTGTTTTTAATTATTTTCATTTCTCTTTTGCTGGTCATCTTGGGCTTTTTTGGGATGGGTGCTGTCAAATGTCAGACGGCATGGGCAGGTCCCATAGGATCACAGTAGAAATGCATCAGTCAATGAAAGCTCCTTGTTTACAGGTATATGCTGGAGCCTATAAATCACACTCATACAATTTTAAAAGTTCTTTGTTGATATTGGATTGTTCTAATGGATTAAGCAAAATGGCCTACAGTGCCAAATTGAGTGTATTCCAGAAGACTGAGAATATTACGTAAAGACATACTTTTTTAAACACAGTTTAAAAACACTAAGTCTATTGTCTGTAGACCTGTTGATTGGCATTCATTCTGTAATTTAATTTAATTGTTCATAATCAAATCTCTCATCAGCTATTTCACTACATAAAAATTATTTTTCTTCACAAAATCTACTTCAGTCTGACAGACCTATAATTATTTAGGGCATCCAATTTGTCTTTTGTAAATATTGACATAGCACTTCTGTTCTTTCTGTTCTTAGGAACTCTTCCAGTTCCAGTTTTTCAAACCTAAATGGCAATAAGAATTACCAGTCGAGCCAGTACCTATGCCATCTCTTTCGGCACACATATATCCAGATTATCCAGCTCTGCTAATGTAGAAGTGTCCAGTTAATAGCTGCTGTTTAACATCTTCTTGAGTTACTGTTGAAATGGAAACTATTTCATCATCATCATAAGAATGTTGTTTGCTTTTTCTCAGACAGATATATGTATTAAACTTCTGCTTTTCTTTGTTACTGTCATCAATCCTGCAATTCCCATCTAATAACAATTTTTTTTTTTTTTGCAAAAAGAGGACACTTTAAAAACTATGTGTAAAAATTCCAGCTACTCATTTCTCTTTCTGTTCTTTTGCAGCTTAACTTGATTTTCTTTCAGTATTAATTCCCAGTCAGAAATCATCTTGTTTTGAGGGAACAACTAATACCCTGTTAATGAAGAGAGAAGATCATAATCAGGCTGGCACTTATAAATTATTTTGTGTAAAAAAAATGAAATGGCCTAGGTCACTTTCTCTGATAACTATTCCTTTAGTAGAGGTGAGATTTACTTCTCCTAAATCAAAACACGGAAGAAGAGAACCTCTGACCTTAGATGTTCATTTTAGAATGAAAAGAGTCTTGCTTTTGGAAGTGCCTGCTTCCTTTTACTGGCTTTAAAGGGCTGTAAAGAAGTAATTAATTCTTAGGTTTCTGACTCACAGGTGACTTAACGGTAGGTGAAAAGCTGATGATCTTTCTTCAGTTATAAAAAGGGAGAACTACCAGGAGAAGCATCAGTTCCCAAATTCTGCTTGTCTAAAATCAAGATTTTAAAAGTGGCTCTTTACAGATAGTGTTTGCCTTTGTCTCTTGTTCATTGGTAACTGCAAGTAAAAGAGGGAATGTAGCTTGTAAGAAAAAGTTAGTAATTTGTATATATCACACCCAACATCTGAAAATTAATTTCTTTGTTTCTCCACTGGAATCTACAGGTTGAATTTGATAGTCTAGTAGCTTGCAGATTAAAATTTCCTCCAAGATCTGCTGGAGAGAGAGAATAATTAGTGGGGTTAGCACTTTCTGATCAGAGCTGTATGAAAATTGAGTCTATTTAGCGTTCCAGTTGATCGGTATTTCTCTGCAGAGCAAGTATATTTGAATATTCTCTGAAGAACTGTTTTTACAAGGAAGAGGGGTAGAGTGATTGTAGAGGTCTTTTGGGAGAGCTTTTTAGCTCTTAAAGATACTACTGAAAGAGAAATATGCAAGAGAAGCTACACAGCAAAAATAAATAAGGCTAGAGGGCAAAATCTTCATGTGGTCTTTGGCTTTGTGAAACAATGCAAAATTAGATGTTGATATCTTGGTCATGTTGTGATAACGGATTGTTTTAAGAAGTTTGAGGACCACTACAGCTATAACATCTCTGCAGATTGCAAGGGGCAGACTGCACCTGTGACTTCTGAAAGGTCATTCACATTTTGACAGAATCTAACAAAAAATCATGCAAAACACTACAAAACAACAGCAAACCAAAACCCTCTGAGTGTGTAACTTCACAATATTGTAATTAAAGATTTCACAATTATTCTCATCATCTTAAAGTTATCTTCAACATCTGCCAACTGTCACCATCAACTCTAAATTACTACATATGGTAACAGGTAACCTTTTATTGCCATGTAATCTGTGAGATGCGAATAACTATGTACTGTAATTACATGGCACTTGCGTTATGATTTAAGTGATTACACGGCTATTTGTACCCTGCGAAACAACGATAACTTTTTTTTGGTTTTCATAATTGAGTGGTTCAGTTTTTCTGCAGTGTATTTACAGATTAAGTTTCAGTAGTTTCACCATTATAATTATACCGTGTGAGATGTGTTCCATTAACAAAGTCTATCACTTCTTTTCCTTAAATTTTGTGTATCAGTTTTTAGGGGATACAAATTTGTTATTAATTGGAAGAACACTTTTGGAACAGAATTCTCAAGTATAACCCTTAAAACTCTTCAGGCAAACTTTCTTTCAGTGAGAAAGTCAGCGGCATGAATAAATCCTTGTGCTTCTATTTTACTAAATTCTTCATCATATCAAGATTGTGATTGAAATTAATTAGGCATGTCAGTAACTTCCAGGCAACCCTTTTAAGCAGCCAAATGAAACATCTTTGCATTAGCTAGTGCGTGTTTATCCACAAGCTTTATTTTAAATGGAGGTATGGTTTGAGTTGTAGCATTTGGTGGAAATAAATCTGCTATGCTAAAATCTGAAAAATTAATGATTGTAGTGCTTACAACAATGGGCATATAATTTCTGTAGCCTTGTAATGTTGGTATATGTGAGAAAATTGATAGCTTTGCAGGATACAGACAGACTTATTTATGTCTGTACTCTGGAAAGGACTGAAAAATGGCAAAGGGACAGTGCCAGTGTTCATGGGGAGGTACAGCTGCGTTGGTGGGAAGGCAAAGGAGGGCACTGCACAGCTGCCTGGGGACCCCGAGTGCCGGTGGGTGCCGCTCGAGGGAGCAGCGGCAGCTCGCTCTGCTCCGCACTGCAATTCTCTGCTTCTTAGACATTTAATTGAAAAAAAAAAAAA
>VXBO01014208.1:0-13009 GCA_013400135.1 Rhinoptilus africanus
AAAAAAGAAGAAAGGGATGCAGGAAAGAAAATATTTTCTATTTAAATGTGATTTTTACTTTAATAAAATCTAATTAGATTACATTTCTGATAGTTCTTTTGTTCTTTCCTCAAGTCACTGTGACTGGATAATATAACAGACAGGAATAAATACATTTAATGCATTTTAGGTTATGATTTTTTTTTTTTTTAAATTCCCTAAATATTAAGCTTAACAACAGATGGAGAAAGAGAATTCAAAACAGTAAATAAAATAGGCAATCAAACTGTAACAAAAACTAAAGAATGCATCATGAAATAGATACTTCCTAGAGCTGCAGTGCCCAAGCATTTCTTGACACAATACCCTCCTTTCCACAGAGTCTTCATACATCTAGTTAAAGCAATTGTATGTATATACTCTTATGATTTTATTTTCTACTAAAAATTTTAAAATAATCAGCATTCTAATAAAACTTGCAAGCACTAGCCCCACCCAAGCTACTTTTGGCAGACATTTTTACTTAAGGTGGTATAGCTCTGACAGATCCTCATGGCATTATTCTGTCCTGGCACCCACATCTCAGTCCTAACTGGATTGGATCTTACCCAGGCATTTTCACTTGCTGCACAATATGGAATAATAAAGATAAGCCTCAGAACATAGAAAACCTATATCTGTATGCTAATCCTGTAACAATCTGCTTACCCTTAAAGGCCTTAAAAACCCTGGAGTAGCTCATTTAAGAGAGTTTGTAGGATCAAAGACTAACAGCCTGCATCTTTTCCAAGACAAAAAATACCACTTGGTGGTCAGTGGCATCAAAACCAGAGACACTACATGATAGACTTCCAGTTTGTGCAGCAAGAGAGGCTATTCCATACTATCACAAGTAATAGCCATAGAGGAGAAAAACTAGAACTACAGCAAACCTCTACCTCTAGCAAGATACACAAAGGTATGGTAAGCAAAGGTCCTTTACTGAACTGGAGGCAGTTTGTAATCAAGATTTCTTGGTCTAAAGATCATTATCACAGTCAGTAAGTCAGCAGGTGAATTGGAAATGTATCTGTAGTGTTGCTATTAGAGGGAGGGAGAGCGCTACACACAAGCACAAGCCATGGCTAGCTGGCATTTAAATTTTCAGCCATATCAAACCTTCCATAAACCTGGAACTCACTTTTTTTAAAGGAAAATCCAAAGCATAATTAGGTATGGGTTTTTCAGATAGATTGCATAGTCATTTAAAATAATTGTGAGAATCACAATCAGAGTCAATCCTGAGATGGGAAACCATCAGAAAGATAAAAAAAAAATTGTGAGAGAAAGATTAAAATAGAAAAATAGTGGCCTAACCTGAGCAGCCAGGTTCCAGGCTTAAATTAACTAACTAATCAGGAGATGGCCCTGTGTATAATAAACATAAAGGTAAGAATTACAATGGTGCTGAGGTATCTGAATCAATATGATGTTAGAATATTGGACAACTCAAAAATTGTAGACTTCATCTTAATGTAATCAGTGCTCACCTATAATGAGAAAGCATCTTATTTTCTATTCCTTTCTGCATCTTATAATGCCTGTACAAAGTGGGTTTTAAAGTCATCATTTTTATTTAGCAGTGATTTTTCAGAGATCCCTTTCTGGGTTCAAAAATAATGATAGTTATTGTAAGCACTGAAAGTAATACAGAGCCTTGTAAGTGGGAAATGAACATTGAAAGAAGATAAAGAGGGTCTAGTATAACAGTATGAGAGTTAAAACAAATAAGCTGCTTTTGTTTGCTTGGTTTAGAGCCCTCACCCAAAATCCCAGTTTAATGTCAGAATAAATTTTCTAGCTGAACATTAATATCCCATTTCTTATAAATGACATCTTTCATTAACTCACTGAAAACTTCAGCCAGTGCCCCAAGAATAGAGGTGGATAAGAAGGCTCAAGATGAGTCTTGAATATCCAGGATAAGAAAGAGGACTTCTTCAATCAGTCATGAATCTGAATAGTTTCTGTAGGATATAGATCTAAGCACCTTTGATACTGTTATGCAGCATGTTGTTACTCTGCTTACGACACAAAACTAGAAAAACTTGATTTGTAAATTAATGTATTTATAATCGGTGTACCTGGAAAAAAATCTGGAGAAATCAGTCTCAAGTATCTGTGTTAAAATAGTAATGCAATCCCAAAATAAAATACAGACCATGATTTTTGTTGTTTTTAAAATCACCCCTCCATCTGAAAAGCAAAGAAAACAAAAGGTTGAAGCTGCTAATATTGACAGGTCTCACTTAACAGCCAGAGCTCCACAGACCTCTCGTGGTGTTCATGAATCTATGCTGACTTACACAAAGCCGAGATTCATCTTTTTTTAAAACATAATATATGGCATGGAAGTGCTTTAATTTTCTTTCAAATAGACATCTTCAGCTCTGTTAACTCTATTGAATTCCACTCTGTATCATCCAGGTCAAATCTTGTTTCCCAGTTGCAAACATTCATCAAAGACTGTAAAAGGGTCTGGCCTATTTTACACATTTTTAATAATGTTACAAAGACTGACATGACACAAAATTCACTTCTCAAAAATCTAAACAGAAAATATTTTAATGTCAATGTCAGGCATGGGCACATAAATGTGCTCATCACAAAACCATTAAATCCGGTTAGCAACGATTTTTACAGAAATGAATGACATTATCTCCCAGACACAAAGAAGATGTAAAAAAAAAAAAAAAACCTAGAACAAAAAAACCCAACAGACAAAAGGAATAAACTGTCTCCACTTTAGTAGGAGCTTTTTTAGAGCCACTGTGCAAGTTCCCTAGTTGCTGTGCCTTTTTCTTGTTGTTTTAGCTTGTAATTTTCCTATTTTGTTATGCCAATGGATAATGCGATGTGGGTGAGAGCACTCTCAAAAATAGATTAATATGAATTCACAGTGTGCTGCAATCATACACAAATGTCAAAAGTTTCTTTGAACTAAGGCAAAGAAAACTTTAATATTGAAAAAATAAAATGGCAAAGGACAACAAGGCATATTGCTTAGGAACAAAATGTACACCAGGATGTAGAGAATATTAATCAAATAAATAGCCTTAGTGCAATAAAAACTTTATTAAAAGATTGATGACAAAGTGCAAGCAATGTATTCTGAATTTCTCAGCTTTCTTTGATATTGAGTGGTTCTTAATAACTCTCAGCAAGAACTTAACAAAACAAATTCTATGGCTTAACAGTATAAATTTATGCTGCGGTATAATTATAAACCCATGCAGCACAGCATGCAACTTAGAGAAATTATTATTATCACATAAAAGTTAATATAAATTCAGTATATACATATAAATTTTAAAACTCTGAAATTTTAAATAAACAATAGTGACTTGGTTAAACTTGTAAAGTTTGGATGACCATGAATCTTACTTCCTGACATGTCCATCTCAAATCTTTATTTCAGCTTGATCGACAAGGCTAGGTAGTAACATCCAAACAACTTAGAGTTTGCACAGAACTTAATGTTCTTGCGTTGACTCATAAGTGTTACTGATCTCCTGGCAATGTTCATTTTTATCCTGGAGAACATGTTGGAAACTTCTATACATGCCTGAACATCTTAAGTAAATCTTGGTCTTGCTTTGTGAGTTGTAAGGCTAGTGCATATCATACTGTATTTTGGTTTAAGCATCCGAGTTATCTTAGGAAAGGCTTATACTCTACTACAACATCTACAATAATCTGAGAAATTGAGGTGGATGTCCAGGACAAGAACCTGGTTTACTTTGTCTTAGCTTAGCAAGATGGTCGAGAATTCTTTATGATGGGACTCTGTATCAGACAGAGATGCGAGCTTGATGTGCCTGCACTTCTTTTTTTAAGAGAAAGTACTGAGAACATTAAAAGGGCTTTGACTTACGAGTCAAAAAAACCCAAAAACAATTAAATGGAATAAGAAATGTTTAAATAGAGATCTTTTAACTTTGTAAGACAAATATTTTTTTTAAGTCCTCTCATTTCCTTCTTTCTATATAAAGTGTGTCTTTTCCTTTAGCCTTTATGCAGTAACTTCTACTGGATCCCAGGGTTGCACAAACTCTACACAATCCTCTCAAGTAACAGGAGAAATATTTTTGTTCCCTGATCCCCTGAGGTCTGGACATCTGTTTAATGCCCTTCTAGTGTCTGCTTATACTGCAGACTCCAACTCACTCTGCCTCTTCTTCATCTGCTCCTGACTCTTCTCTCCAGTAGAGCTCAAGTAGCTGACCTCTGGGAAGGCAGAGTCCCTCCCTCCAACAAGTACTTTCTATTGAATTAAATACCAATGATGAAAACACACAACACAGATGCAGCTTTTTAACAAAGCATGTTGCGGAGCAAAGAATAAAAAAAAGAGAATATCCACCAGAAATCCTTCTACTTCCTTGCTTCAGCCTCCAGAACAGCCTAATGGAAAGAGAGTAGAAGGTGGCAGCCAAATGCTAAGACACAAGCTAACTCTAGGTCTACCTCTGTGGGAGGAAGGAAACTTAAAAATATATTATAGGAGTATGACATTAACACAAAGCTACAATGGCAGAGAGCAGTGTCCCTTCCAAGGTGGGCTGCTGCAAAGTGTGTGCGTGGACAAAAGGGAAAGCAAGAAAGAGAAATCTTGTCTAAGTAGGCTAATGATAAAATGTCCATGTGATGGTGGGAAGTAGTGAATTTGAGCCTCAGTTTCTAGGGTTTGTTTAGGATTTCCCTACTTTTGTTGGGTGGGATGCATCACCCGCTTCAGCTATCTCTCTCCACTGAGCATAGACAGAGCATAAATCAATATATGCTTTTAAATTTGGGGCTTAAAATTAAGCAGGATGAATCTGGATCTAGGTACCTATGCTGGTTAGACTCATCTAAGAACAGGGGACAGATAAAGAGGATATAATTTGTTAACTCAGTTTAATAAATTTTATTGTAGATTTAACCCACAGTCATTCCATATCAAACATTTGAGAAATATCTTGCTCCTCCTCCTTCTTTTTCCTGATTTTGAAGTTGAGAAAATTTGACTATCAAAAATGTATAACATCTACACTTCAGATTTCAATTTTTGTGTGGCTGACACTGTGCCAGTAGAAGAAAAAACAGAGAAAGGGTAATATTTAGAGCATTTTTCAAAAGTTTGATATATGTTTCCTTAGTGCATGTGGTAATGACCAGCTAAAACATAACATAAATTTCAATTTCACTTTCAATTACACTTAATTTCCAATATTTGCACTGCTTATAACAGTGTTCATTTTCTTGTTATACTTTCCTTCGGTCAGCAGTCTATTTCCGATATGAGTGAAGATACCTTTGGGATAGGACTGATATTACTTCAGTCTTTTTCCCTTTCTCATAGCAAATAAATAACTGTATTTATTTCCACAGTATAAAAAAAAAAAGGAAGATGGGAGGAGAAGATTAAAAGTGTCTGTTATTGGGGCTTCTTTTAAAACAACTCTTTCTGTTTGCATTATCTCATTTTTGTGATTCTCAATGCATCTGAAAATAGATCAAGCCATTAGACAGAAATTAGGAGATTAAAGGGTCCAGGAAACTTCTGTATCCACTGTAAAAATAAGAAGGAAGTTTAGAAGAGGTTAAAAAAAAAAATTAAAAAAGGATATGATTTCTTCACTGTGCTATATGCAGTATTCTGAGCACATAGGAAAAGTATTCTGCTTCTCATCTCTAGTAGCAGCCTGAGTATGAGCAGAGAGAGAGAGAGAGAGAGAGAGAGAGAATGTTCTTTATATAAAAAAAAGAAAGGCTATAAACAACTCAAAAATTGAGTAAGTTGGATGCATTAAAAATTTTGGTGCAGGCAGAGAATGTTGAAGATGCATGGCAAGTCAACCCATCTATGGACTATGTCCATACCCTTAATTCAAGAGGCTGCACTGAGTAGCCTCTCTAAAGGAGTCTTCATGGAAGACGCTTCAAGGAAATGTCTCATGTTAAAGAACAGTCTCAATTTTCTGATTTTAAATGAACCAGACAATCTTTTGGCTAATTGCTGTGCAAGAGCTTTTTAAAGTCAATTAAAATAAAAATAAGCAATGATCTTGAAATTAAAAATAAAGCTGAGGCAATGGGGGTGAAAATAACTTGCAGAGTCGTGCAAAGTGGTTTTGACTCATATGTTATTGTTTGAAGCTGAGAATATTATTTTCTCCCAAATTTTGGTTTAAGCTTCAAACTTTGACATCTCAACAGACAACTCCATTGAAAAACAGTGAAGCTGGACTCATTTAAAATCGTGCCGAATTTCAGGTATCACTGAAACTCTGTTTAGCAGGAAGACTTCAACCACACACCTTTATGCACAAGAAGTGCTTTGAGAAAGTCCTAATCATGTTATGTCATTGTCATGATGTGCCACAGAATTCTGGCTTTCAAGTTACAGCTGAGTGAATCCATTTTCTGTACAATTTCTTAGATAGTACCTGCATACTTCAAAGCATACATGTGTGTTATAGCTCTCCTAAAAATGATTCTGAAGTGTTACCAAAGTTGATTGCAAGCAATGATTTTAATGTACCTCTGTATCTACTTAAAAATTTCATAGCTCCATAAAACCCACTTTAGTCCCTCAGCCTTTCAAGTGAAATCCACTTTAGTCCCTGACCCTTTCAAGTGCTCCAGTCCCCTTAGCAGCCCTCGTTAGTAGCTATCTTTCTTGTGCAGTGAGCCCCAATCATGACAGAGTACTCCAACAGGTCTCCTCCCAAGTGCTGAGGAGAGATGAATAACCACTTTCCTGGAGCTTTTGCCTTTACCGCTGCACCCCAGTATGTGACCAGGATTCCTCTCCCGAAGAACTGAACATATTTGTGGGGGTTTTTTTCAAGTTATTGGAGAATAGTCTTGGTCATGACAACTTCTGAAAGATCATAGTGGCCTCACAATGATAGCAGCCAGTTAGTCAACAGCTATTCAACACCTTTGAATGCATCATTTGTATATGTCCAGTTTACTGAATTAATCTCCAGTTCAACCCTCCTTTACCATGGGTACCTCTCTCCCCTGGACTTTGCTGACAAAACTGTGTATATAGTGGATGTATTGTATCAGCAGGATTTTTTGAGCTGACTACATCTCCTCATTGACTGGAGTGGTACACAAGCTGCTTTAGTAGAGTTTGTCAGTTGTTCCAGCAGACATTTTCAGATGGTCACAGAAAAGTGCTAGGCAGGGCTCTTCCTAAGGAACAGCTTTGACAATTTCCACACGAAGTTCTAATGTTTTATTCCACAGGAAAACTGGAAATTCATCTTTTTTTGTCTTGTTTAGGCCAGTAAGAAATAAATTTAACATTCCCTCCTACTGTTTTATTCCAAAACAGGAAATAATTAGTTTGTTTACATGAGTTGGTAGTGCTGTTGCCCTTTTATTTGACAGCCCTGCTTGTAGTGTACTCCTGCAGATTCCAAGACATCAGAGTTCGTTTTCTTCTCCTATTTGAGAGAGTTGAAAATCTTGTGTCTTACCTACAAACATGACCTCTCACAACATACTATTAAGAGCAAAGAATGTATTTTTTTAAACAGAAAAATAGGCATTCCAGAAGTCCCCAAGTAAATTCAAGCTTGGATCTGAGGATGAGAGTCTCAAACACTAAACTAAATGAGACATAGAATCATAGAATCATGGAATCATAGAATGGTTTGGGTTGGAAACGACCTTAAAGATCACCTAGTTCCAACCCCCCTGCCATGGGCAGGGACACTTCCCACTAGACCAGGTTGCTCAAAGTCCCATCCAACCTGGTCTTGAACAGCTCCAGGGATGGGCCCTCAACAGCTTCTCTGGGCAACCTGTTCTAGTGTCTCACCACCCTCATAGTAAAGAATTTCTTCCAAATATCTAATCTAAATCTACCCTCTTTCAGTTGAAAACCATTACCCTTGATCCATCGCTATACTCCCTGATAAAGAGTCCCTCCACATCTCTCCNTGTTCCAGTCCCCTAATCTTCTTGGTAGCCCTATGCTACACTTTCCAGCACTTCCCTGTCCTTCTTGAACCAGGGAGCCCAGAACTGGACACAGAATCACCTTCTTTGATCTGCTGGCCGTACTTCTTTCAATGCAGCCTAGGATGTGATTGACTTTCTGGGCTGCAATTGCACATTGCTGCCTCATGTTGAGCTTCTTATCAACCATCACTCCCAAGTCCTTCTTCTCAGTGCTGCTCTCAATTCATTCTCCTCCCAGCCTTATTCAAGCTTGGGATTGCCCCAACCCATGTGCAGGACCTTGCACTTGGCCTGGTTGAACTTCATGAGGTTGGCATGGACCCCCTTCTCCAGCCTGTCCAGGTCCCTCCAGTGTGTCAACCAAATCACACAGGTTGGTGTCATCAGCAAACTTGCTGAGGGTGCACTCAATCCCACTGTCCATGTCACCAACACAGATATTAAACAACACCAAGTCCTGGTCAGTGAAGAACAAGGCAAAAAATGCATTGAGTACTACAGTCTTCTCCGTATCCCAGGTAACCAGGTCTTCTGCTTCCTTCCAGAGACGGCTCACATTTTCCCTCATCTTCCTTTTATAACTGACATACCTGAAGAAGCTTTTCTTCTTACCCTTGACATCCCTGGCCAGACTTAACTCTATCTGGGCTTTAGCTTTTCTAACCTGTTCCCTGGCTGCTTGGACAATTTCTCTGTGTACCTCCCAGGCTACCTGTCCTTATTTCCACACTCTGTAGGCTTTGAGTTTGTCCAAGAGCTCCTTGTTCATCTTCCTGGCATTTTTGACTGACTTCATCTTTGTTAGGATGCATCTCTCCTGAGCTTGAAGGAGGTGATCCTTTGATATTATCCAGCTCTCTTGGGTCCCTCTTCGCTCCACGGCTTTATTCAATGGTACTCTACCAAGCAGATTCCCAGCATACGTACCAAGGCAAGATTTTTTCAGCCCTTTCTATTTAAGTTACTCTTTCTGAATTAGCGAAATATTTATTGACAAATGTAAAAGTGACCCTCTGGCCTGCTAGTTGGACCTTCACAACTCCTGTGGAAGATGGGAGTTTGGGCTGTATGTTCCCATGAGTGTGTTAGATTTTCCATAGAGATAACTAAGTGAGCAGAAAAGAATGAGGGCATCACTACCGTATTGTGACTGAGCCGTTTCCCTGCAAAGCTGAAAACAGTACTCAGGTATGTCTTATCACTGAGTCAGGACAGGAACATAAAGACTGTCTAGGTCTTGGTCTTATTAAGGTGACAACAGACCCTCATTCTCTTACAAGGATTCTAAAAGCTCCTTCCTCCAATCTTCCTTCCCTGAAAATGTAGGAGTGTTCAGATAGTGAATTCTACTTAAGTCTAATTTTGAATAATTATTTCTATTGTTACTACTTAAAAAAAATAGATAACAATAATCGATACTGTGTCGCTTTTTTTTTTATATTTTAGACCTGCAGAAAGAGTTCTTTTAAAAAAAAAGTTCCTTAAGCTCTCCAGCTGTAGTTCCCTATTCTAACTATCTACAGATTTTTGAAGTTGCAGCAAATGAAGCATTTGCTTTTTTTAGCAGAGAGCAAATAAAAAGCATGATTATTAAGCAGAGAAGTGTCACCTTGGTCTGCACAGCTCCCTTTTCATAGCTTTTGAAAATGTAGAAGCAAGTGCTGAAAAGGTCAGTCTTGTTTGTGTTTCTTAACTTCTGTACAAGAAACAGCATTGCAGCCTCAGTCTGACCCCAGTATTTTCTACTGAAGGTTCTGGAACAAGTGAAAACACTAAAACTGTAACAGTAAGAAACTCACAAGGTGAAGACAACAAAGAAAGGGGAATAGGAAGAAGAGGATTAGACTTCATAGAAAGAGAAGGCAAAGAAAAAAAAAACAATCAAAGTGAGAATTGTAGGGGTGGCACATTGTGTGTTTGACCTGCTGTGTTGCAAAAGGATCTATTGAGACAACAAAGATCACTATTGCTAGGGATTTTAGACAATTGTCCCTGAATATTTTATTTGGACTCTGAAGTCCTTTTACAGTTGTTGGCAACTTTCTCTCTATTCACACTAATTAGTATTAAAATGGTGGCATGAAATTAAAAGATTTTGACAGGTGAAAGGAGAGGAAAATAGTGGAAACACCACTGCCACTAACATATCAAATATTTTGCTAAAGTATTTGGAAATAGTGGGATGCAGAGAAGTAACACACAATGAAATTGGAAAGATTTCATAATAAATGTTTAAAGGAATAGGATCACATAACAGAAAGTGTTTTTCCAGAGCAACCACTAATTTACCTGTTACAATGCATCCTATCTTAAAGCAGTTATAGCTGGTAAGACTGAGCTTGCCTAAAAATATTGCATTGTGTCACCCCAAGCTCTCAAGTACAGTCCGTAAAAATTCTTAGACAGATATAGAGCTTCACAAACTTTCCATGCTATAAGTTCAGAAACATAAGTTAAATAAGCAAGCTAACTCAGAAATTATACGCCACTTTATGACACGTTCTGAAACCACTTACATAAGTCTTAAATAATTAATATTTACAAGATACCTTTAAGCTGTGATTACCATTTTTCTGATGGCAAATATAATGCAAATAAGACAAAGGAACAGTATGACAATAATGTTCCTTCTAGCTCATTACATGATGTTGCCAATGTGTTCTTTTTGTCTAATTCTTTGCTTCAATTAACAAAGGTTGCAATATCTCAAAATGTCTTTGAGGATAAGGAGGATGTTTTGATGAATGTCATTTTCACTTTATGGCAAAAGGGAGAATACATCACCTGTACAATACACGCGCCACAACGAAGCTTCAGAGTTTTACACATGAACTGTCCACACGTGGCTCAAATATGCACAGTAAACCTATGCTTGACAAGCATTGCTCATGCAGTGCACAGCACAAATACATTTCTTTTTTTTTTCTTCATTTTTTTTCCCCCCCAGAAAATCCTGGATGGAAATAAGAGACCCCTATGAAAATGAAAACCTCAGCAAACCAGGTACATCTACTGAGAAATAAGGAATTCTCCATTAGTACCACTTTTTTTAAGCAATGAGCTCACTGAGAGTAGCTATCCTAGCAACAAAATCTAGGTTAAGGAATGGGGCTAAGTCTGATAATAAAGTGATTTAAAAGTGTATCATTTATTTATAAAACAAGGTTCAATCAGTTTAGCACTTGCTATGCACATATCACATCATCCTTTCTATTCCACAGTTTGGAAAAAAGTGGTTTGTTAATCACAGAGAAAGCCTGGAATATTTGTATTATACTAATCACTTGCATTGAAGAAAGATCTGTGTTCTGTTTTCTGCTAAACAGGAATATTGGAGTAAGCTTGTAAGTCTCAGAAATGGTGAAGATCAATGATCAAATTCATCAACTCTCTCTACTATTATGTACTACTCTGATAATACAAGGACCTACTAGCCTGCACTGTTAAATAAGATTTAAAGTAGATTTCTATTTCAGTGCTTGTACAAAGCAGCTCATATATATATTATTTAATACCATCCACAATGTCACAAATCTATGACTATTCTTTTGCACACACTATATATTTTTTTTTTATAAACCCCGATTCTTGATGATTATTCTTTCTGGTTCCCTAGGATACCACTCATTAGAGGTCCTAACTGAAACAAAAAAAGCCAAACTTAATTTTTATTTCCTGTCTAATTAGGGTAAAGACTCATGATAATCTCAGTTGCCCAGCAGAAGGCACATTAATGAAAAAATAATAGCTATTTTAGGATAAAGAACAGTCTATTAAAAAAAATAGTGATAAAATACAGTATTGAATAATGTTATAAATCCTTTGCCCAGCTTTAAAGACATCCTCAGTTGTAATTACATTCAGTTATAACAACAACACTAAAAAGCAGGTATATGTTAACAATTGGTGCCCAACAGCAACTCAGCTGTCACATATGTTTAGATCTCTTAACCAGGAAATGCCCTTCCATACATTTGGAAAATTATTAAAATAAGCAATAGGCTATCCAGCAGCCTCATGCTGGGAAAACAGCTTTTCTAAAACATTTGTACTTAGCAGTCACAACAATTTTTGCAGTCCCAGCAATTCTTGCCCAGTAATGTTTCTAATGATATAAAATATTAGCCTTCGCTGCTGCTTACTATATAAAGACTGCCTTCACAAGCCTGTAGAATAAACACAGAAATAAAGTAATTAATTAGAATAAATAAATTAGCTAACTGTAGAGGCATTCATATTGTTCTAGCAATTCATCTGCTAAGAACAAGTCTAAGAATGGAATTAAATTCATGTAATAATATCAGTAGCCAATGATGGGATTTCAAGTCTGCTTAAGATTTAAATTTTTGTGTCTGTGTGCTAACTAGTTAATAGGTTAAGTGCCTATAGTGCTACTATGTAAAATTAATTCAACAAAATGTGGTATATGCTCCATTATCAAACTAGATGTCAGGCCATCTCTATCTCTTCCTTGTAATTTCACACAGGTCTAACGGAGCTCACTGAAATTCTTCATTTTCAGTGTACAGCAAGCTCCGTAAAGGGTAAGAATTGACATTGTTGTCATTCCAATCAAAGCTAAAAGCTTTTATGAATGAGTGCTCATATCAAGCTGATACTAAATGTCACTTCTTTCCTACTTCATGGCTGAAAGTGCCATGAATTCTAAGTACAGTTAACAAGAAGCAAGGCTACGCACAATTTAGAGACATCTAAGCTGAGGTCATGCAAATTGAAAAAGTAGAAAGCAGAACTATTCAATCAGTTTAATTTTATTATGAAAAATAAAATGGTTAGAGTCCAAAATGCAGGAGTTAAAATACACAGATAAAGAAATTATATAATTGCAGAAAATATAATTTATACTAACTTTTTACAGAGAATAACACCATTCTGCAACAAAATTCTGATTTCATCTAAGGATGTCTCAGAAATATATTAAAAAAAAAGTTAAAGAAATAGATCATTAAACTAGCTTCCTATATCTGACAGGTGTGTCAAATGATAGTAGTTACAGTTATGGCTCTAA
>VXBO01014212.1:0-59185 GCA_013400135.1 Rhinoptilus africanus
AGAGCGAGAGCTCAGACCTGGTGATCTTGCCTGTATTTCAAGGTTTTGGGCAGGCATAGTTTTCACTGTGCAGGGCACTGTTAGTGAGCAATAGCTCTACTTGGCTCCTTATTGTCTTTGTTAATAACCCTTCTAATTTAATCTGTGTTTGTGCCTCTTTTTGTATCTCTCAACATGCTCCTCTGATACTNCAACACGTAAGACTAAGCAACAATTAGTGTGATATATGTGTTTTCCAGTATCTCTCTTAATATGCTTGTTTGATACTTAAGACAATGGCTTTGGAAAGGATGAAGGCTCACAAGTGAGGTTGATTTTAAAAAGATGGACCCCTGGTTACTGTAGGTATGCCATTGGTATTCAATTTGTAGGTTTTCTCCCTTTCCAAAGTCAGGACAAACTGCTGCATGACCAGTCCTCAAACCACTTTAACAGAGAAGCACTGTCTTTTTATTTTGCAGGATCTCTACTTCCCCATTGAGTGCATAAGAACTTAAATACTAGTACAAGCAGAGAAAGAATTTAGTCTACAGCATCAGGGCAAACACATACAGCCAGCTCATCTTCAAGTTCCCTTTGGCTTGGCAGTACTTCACTTACCCATTAGGGTATAATTAAAAACACCCATACCTGCAAAATGTTTGAAATACAGCTGTTTATCCACTGCACAAACTCAACAAAGGGAAAACCTCACATTATTAAGTCTCACATCCTAACTCCTTGAAAGTCAGCTAGTGACTGTAACATAAATGCCTTCTGCTGTTCTCAGCTATGTGATTAGCCTCCTCTAGCTGGGAATTTGATGGCCATGAGCCACCACATGACTCCTCCAGGCCTAAAACATATAAAACTCCCAGGATACTGATCAAAGCTCAAGCACATACTTCCCACAGCAACATTCAAGTGCAGTGTAGCTAACCATAAAGGCTTCACAGTAAGACCACCAGCTTCTGTCAATCAGAAGGTCCAGTTTAAGTCTTGACACCTCTGAGATAACGCTATTTCACAAACATGTTCTCTATTCATGCTTGCTTATCAAGGACCTGGCAATTATAGGTACTCTTTTCAAGACTGGAGGGAGTCAGAAGCCAGGCTTCTTTGGTTTTAGGAGAGACTGCAGCACGGAAAGCCCACCCATCTGTGGGAGTCCTGCAGTCTTGTTGCCACCTGGGCCAACTACAATACCCACTCTTTCACCAGACATCCAGAAGAATAAGGTATTTCAACTTCTTAAGACTACTAAGTGCCCACCCTTGGGGCACAGCTGCAATACTTGTCTTCAGTTTTACAGTGCTTGCCTCCTGCAGCACTACTGTGGAAAGAATTCTGCACAAGTCTTGGGAGGATGCATCCGCAGTCCTGTGTGTCAATACACTGGTGCTACAGTGGTGTGCCAGGGGAGTTCTGCAGCTTGAAATGCCACTTTGAATTCAGGTGGGTTTTTTGTTACTTGGTTTGGTTAGTTTTTTTTTTTTAACCCCGTTTTTTCTTTCAGTTACAGACGAATAATGTGTATCATTTCTATGAGCTGTTTTCATGCTGAGAAGTGAGACGAATATTTCAAGTATCACATTTATACGTGATACCTACCATTTTCCACAAAAAAAAATCAGCCCTGGGTCACATTCTTTTACCTAGGTCCTAGTGCACTTTTTCATTAACGACTGTCTTACCTCACTTAAGCTCTCCAGTGCACAGGATCTTGTCTCCTGAGTAATGGTAAAGCATGCAGCACACAGGTACTTGGTACAAGATGGTTTGCATGGTTATCATGCACCACTTGAGGATGGAAGAATCACAGCAGAGTAATGTTGCCACCAATTCACTTGTTTAGAGAAGCTTGGAAGTGTCACAACTCGTTACACGATGGTATCTTTAATATACTCTGAGTCAGTCATAAGTTCTGCCTGAGGCGCCTGAGAAGTTCCATGAACGCTGGCAACACAGAATTAATGATGCCGTTCAATCTAGAAGTGGCTGCATTTTAATAGCTCGTGGAGTATACTTTACACATTGCCAACTAATCTTAAAGTAAATTAATTAACTCACATTTGTCAAATGCTTTGAGATCTTCTAAAGAAGTCTTCCATAAAAGCATAACCTGTTACTAGGTATTTCTGACAAAATATTGTTTTAATTAGTCTTAGTCTTTGATTTTCTATTTGGGCTATTCTCACAATGGCCTTTTGCTTGCCTTCAGTGTAGGTAATGTGGGCTCACCCACACACCATATCCAGAACCTTTATCAGTTCATCATCTGTCTGAGTCTACAGAGAATTATATCACTGCAAGTTATTGGTAACATTCAAACTGTGGATTGTGCTCTAATTAGTCAATATTCATACCATAAAGATTTGTCATCTGACTGCAGTTTGATCACTCAGCAGAGAAAGATAGAATTTCATGTCAGTTACATCAGACCTTTTCAAGAGAAAGGTGCAGCCCTCCTAGCTATGTGTCTAGAAGATATAGTAAGCTGTCATGGATTATTTTGATAGAAATAAATGTCACCATAAAAAACTCACCAAAACCACAAAAACCCCACAGCCAAGCCAAATTGGCTAATAGGTTCCAGAAATACGTCTAAACTGTGTCTTTGTTTAAAACGAAGTCAGAAGATTTTTTTGGATGAAAGGCACTCATAAGATAAGCCAAAAAATCCCCCAGCCTCGTTGTTAAGAGATTTTACATGGGATATGTACGTTTTTATGGTTCAGAACCCAGCTATTAGAAAAGCAAAATAAATATTATCTAGGAACAGGGTCCTGCATCTGTATAATTTAGTTTACCTAACTTTTTCATTGTACTAACTTAATTGTACTAATTTGTATTGAAATCAATTAACCCGTTGAATCATGTATATGTCAGGCGGCGTTCCAGTAGCATATACAAAGTACTTCAAGATTTTCTGCTGGGGTCTGAATACCTAGCAAGAACTCCTCAGCAAAGGTTCAGCTTTGAAATGCACAGTAAAACACAGGCTACCCTGCATCTCTTATGCAAAAATCCTCTATGTGTGTCACACTTACATTTTATATTAGGATTAATGCCTTTAATATTTTTCCTGTTTCCTCTGCCAAACCCTATCTGCAGCAACCAGCCTCGGCATAATTTTTAACTACCTACGGATGCGTTCAAGTTTTATTACCATTTCACCCATTAAACTGTGTACTGAACAATAATTACCAGCCCTACAAAAGGGTATTTCATATAGTGGTACCGATGTGAATTAAGATACATTTTCACTGTCCTAACTGCGGTTAGCTTTCCAGGGGGGTGTACTTTTCTTTTCCCTTCCTTCTAATTTTCGTGGCTCTCCTCCCTTTTCCTCCTCTTCCCCCTTACAGCAGGGTGGTGGAGGGGGGGGGTTCCAGACAATAAACGAGTGTGGGTTTAATTTACACCTTTTCTTACACCTTCAGAGGGCGGCTATTTTTAAAAGCGTAGTGAAATAGCTTTTCCCCCTTCCTAAGAGCCAAACGGCTGTTCCCCTCTCTCCCCGTTTCCCAGGCGGGGGCTGTGGCCTCCCCGCGCCCGCCATGGGACGCTTCAGGGAGGCGGGGGAGCAGCCCGGGTACGGCCCGGCCCGCCTTCCCCACCGCTTACCGGCGCCGCCCCGCTCCGTTTCGGACGAGCTGACCAAATTGGGTGCCGGCACACGGACCGGGGCGGAGAGGGGAGCGGGCAGACGCCCTGACAGGATCGGGGCGGGGAGGCAGACAGCGCGCCCGTTAGCTCTAAACCGCCTCAGGGCCCCTTCTAACGGACGGCGCGGCGCGAGGGCGAGGGCGCGGCGGCCGGGGAGCCCAGCCGGGGCGCTGCCCCCTCCAGCGGGGTGGTGGTGCAGGTGCGGGAGAAGAAGGGCCCCCTGCGCGCCGCCATCCCCTACATGCCGTTCCCCGTGGCTGTCATCTGCNAGCGAAGGGCTTCAGCTCTCGGGGCTCTCGCCAACTGTAGTTTTAGCGAGAGGTCCAAGGGGCAGAGCGACCAGATCTCTCGCCAGCAAAGGCCAGCTGCCAGAGACCAGCTCCCCCAGTTCCCCCAGGACTCCCCCCCAAAAACGCTGCTCCTGTACCGCTACTCTTAAGGAACTGATGTCCAGAGAAACCGGGGGAATTCACTGCTTCTGGATTTGAAGTCCCTAGTGGGCGACTCGGGTAACGCATCCCTAGGCTGTGGCTGTAATCCTTTCTGTATTTTCCTTTCCTCCTTTTTAATTAGGAAATATTTCCTTACTGCAGCTGGAGCTTAGAGTTTGAATACTACAAAGGCAGCTGGAACCCTAAGATTAAATATAAGTATTCTAGTTGCAAGAAAAACAATCACATTCAAAAAAACCCAGCAAAAACCATTAGTCCATACCTTGAATTTCTCATAGTCCATTTCTGGCCACCATTTCTACTACTGTGGCCACTGCAGAAGCCATCTTTGTGGCATGGGAATATTTCCCAGCTTGCCCTGCTTTTAAAGAGCTACTGCCCTGCCCTTACCTGCCTTATGTGTTTCAGGTGGCTTAATTCTTTAATGAATCTGAAATTCTTAAAGTTCTTCTGATTAAAGTGTTACCTAAGTCTGAGCGGTATGCTGCTCGCAACATGTACAAGCCATTGCTTTTCCAGTGTTTTTGCTTTGAACCTACGGATGTACTCCAGAGGAAAACTTTCACCTTCTGAAATACCTCAGAATTTTCCTGTGGAAAGAATGGCATTGATATACACGCTTCCAGATGTAATGCTGTGTGCTCAGGTGTCTTGTTTTTACAGCCCTCGTTTGCAGCCACCTGAAGAACCAGGAGTGATGAATCAAACAGAAACTCTCCAGTTGAGTGCTTTCATGGGGTTTTAGGTTATTGTTATTTAGCACTTAATTTCCCACCATCTTCAGAGAGAGGTGTTCAAAGCCAGAGCTTTCAAAGTGAATGTAGTTTTCCATTGACATTGAAGACACTACATCATCACTGTAGATATAAAAGAAAAATACTGACTTCCTATACCCTTTTCCTCATTTGAATTATCTTATACTTCATAGTATGCTGTTTTTCACGACACACTAGAAAACTCTCAGTGTTCTTCCATCATCCTTCGATCCCCATAAGCTACCCTCATGCCAGAATCAGCTTGAGGTGTGGTTATCTGCCCAGAGCTTTTCTCTGGCTGCTGCTGCAGGGCTGCTGGAGGTAGCCAGTGTCGTGCGTTCCCTCGCATGGAAGGTGTCAGTAAGGAATGACAGTAGATAGCGCTTCCTTCTAAAGGTGGGCGTGTAGGGCTCCCAGCCCTTGCTGGCTTGAAAGCGCAAGAGTTGAATCTGGACTTTGCAGCCATGTTGATTGTGTTATCACTGACTGTCTGGACCAGCCCAAAATGGTTTCAATTCTATTTTGGTCTTTTAAGAGGCAAAGATATTTCTTTGAAACTTGTTTTCCATTTGATGTGCTGATTTCAGCGGTACTTTTTGGCTGTCTATGCCACTGTTCCTCCTGATCTTCTGTTGCAAAAGTAGCAAAGCAAACAAACTACAGATTAAAATAAATCCTTCCATGTGGCGTTCTCACAGACTGGCGAAAAGCGTTGTTTTGGAGATGCATCCCAAACTCTCTATGCAAAGCATAGCACTTAGACCGTACATAAATGAACCTTTCTCTTAATGAAGCTGCTAATATCCTAGGCATTTTGATAGAAAACTTACTCAGGGCTAATATACCCAACTAGAATATAGGTATTTACAATCTCAGCCATATCCTGTTGTGTATCACATAGCCCACACACAAGGGGAAACAGGAGGAACACAAATCTATTTGATCTACGGGCAGGAATAGCCAGGGTAAAAGGAGATCTTGTGTCATTGTTGCACTTCAGCCATTTCAATGAACTGACCAACACTTGTAAAATAAAGAATAGTTGCAGTGGTGTGAAGTAGTCACATCTAGGATGTGAGCCTGTTCCCAGTGAAGTAAGTGGCAAAATTCCCATCAGTTCCTATAGTCCAGATTTATAACATGTTGAAATGATGTTTCACAAGCTTGCTGTATTTTTTGCCTGCTTAGGTGGAGAGTGGGACTATGTTTAGGTGGTAATGGAAGTTCTCTATTTTTCAGTCCCTGAAGTCATTCCTCATCTGATTTGTGTGTAGTTGTCTTTCATGTGTAGACTCTGCAGTGCGATTGCAATGAAGGGTCAAAAGCCACCAGAATAGACAAGACAGTAGGCAACACTGAATAAACCGAGCGTTTCACTGCTTAGGGACCAGTGCACTTGAAGTGTTCATTAGTGCCCGGTACCTCAGACCAATGATATCCAAAAATAACCTGAGCTCCAATGCAGGCTACCAAATACTTAGACAGTCTCTCAGCATCTGAAAGCCTCTACTTTTTTCAGTTCCATAACATAGGAAAGATAATGTAAGTCGTGTATGAAGGTGAACTCTGAGAATTTTAAACATCCACTTTATTTTTCCTTTATGCTATTTATATTTCATCGTAGTACTCTACTTGGACAGGGGAAGTAACACTTTCTCTTTTTTTATAGTCGGTTTATTTTTTTCAGTTGGTTAATTTCAGTTTTTTATGTAGTAACACAGAACTGCAGTTTTTAAGATGCATTGTAAACTGCATTTTAATTACTCTTTTTGTACATGTTACAAAAGACTCATAGGAAATTTTTCCTACCCAGGGGAATAAGGTAACTTTTGCTATGCCAAAACTTAAAATTGAAACCAAATACAACCTAAAAAAACTTGATTAGCCCATCTATTTGTAATCTGTTTTGCAGAACAGCCTTGAAATTGCGCACTGCTTCCATTCACTGTGATAGGTGCCATCACTTGGAGATGTCCTGGATCAGAATTTTCCATGGTCCAATGTGGTCACCTGCATCTGATAGGGGCGCAGGGCTGAGCTGTAACAGAGGTGTCCCTGGCTCATGTTCATAAAACGAGCAGATAGTATGAAAGGGAGGAGAGGGAGCTGGTGTTCTTGGTGAGTGCTTACCCAAAAGCCATTATGCCATTAGTTACCAGTGCTGTAGCTCTGCCACAGGCACCCTGTGCCACAGACACTGTAACCTCCAGTTTGGCATAGGACTTCTGGAGCAGGCTCTGAGGCTTCAGGGCCAAATCATGCCATGACAAGCTCTGGAGAATGGAAGATGATGACACCAGCAGGGATAAATTGGTGGTGTATCCTCTCTTTTTAGTTCCCACAGGATTGAGCAGTGTGCACCTCCAGCCGGTACGTGCTACAGATGGCAAGTGAGAGAAGGGGCTGGCCATGCCCTTTAGCTGGCAGACTGTGTTCTCTTGGAGCTGCCGTGTGCCAGTCAGCGTGGGAGAAGTTCTGGCTCCCTGTCATTCCCTGAGCTGATACATGGGAATCTTGCCCTCCTTCCTACCCATTTTTCCTTCCCTCGACATCACCTGTGTGGGAGGGGGAAAATGAAAGGGGAGAACTTGAGGGAAATGTGAGAAGTGAGTGGAATTATCTGAAAGTATGAGGTATTCTCTAAGATTAATCCCTCTTGTCAGGGAGTGGGTGGACTCTTGGATCACAGCCTGAATTATAGATGTATACTATTTTTATGCAGGGAGTAATTGAAACTAACATGAAATTATGTTAGTGCAAGATAGGAGAGCAGCCACCCGTAAGCCATGAAATAGCCGGTGGAGGAGATAATGAGTGACAGGCTCTCATAGACAGCTGGAGAAGGAAAGGATGATTCCCAGCCTGCTGAACATTTTTCTTCCCCTGTGTAGAGCTCTCCTGTTCATGGGTATGTCAGCTCCGTATCACAAGTCTTCTGCCATCTGTTTATTCTGCTTCAGTCGTGAGAGTTTAAGGGCTCTACCTTCAGCTATGTAAATATGGCATTAATGCTCAAATTGTGGAAGCCAAGCATCTGCAGAAGGCTCTTATTAGAAGCCATGCTCTCTTCAGCATAATGAGCTCTCCAAAGAGCTGAAGTACAGAACACAACACTCATGAAAGTTACAGAGATGAGATCTGCATAAAATTATCAAAACCCATTTTATTTTTGTTAGAATGGTAAATAGATGCCTCAAGCAGACATCCATCACCTTCATTATTGAAACAAAGAATTTCAAGGAAAAAACCCACGTTTTCTTATCTACAGTAGGGCAAATATTGCAGAAAATAAATTTGGGCTTTCAGACATCTGCACATTAAAATTTCAAGCTTGCTTTGGCATTTATGATCCTTTTTAATCATTTTTTTTTTTCCTGTGGACATGCAAATCAATGAATCTGGGTGATTTACAGGCTCATTTGTGGAAAACAAAGCTTTTTCATGTGTTTGTGTGAATTTGTGTTTGTGAACTTCACTGATGGAATTCTTTAGCTAACATTGCCTTTCAGTCTCTGATGTATGGTAGCCTGCAGAAACAAGCTATTTGTTCATAAGAGCATAATTAAACAAAGCAAACCTATTGTCAGTAGACATCACTCTGTTGGGTTTTGTGTTTTCCAATTAAAAGATCAAGAAGTTCTTTGTGGTATTTTCTTCGTCTGGGTGTGCAAGGTGAGAAAGGAGACCTGCAATACAATGTGTGCATCCAGGGTATCACTCCATTGCTGGTAGCAGTGGTATCAAATATTCCTCGTGGTGAGGTAAAGTTGAGCAAGAGAACAACTGAATCTGCAGGTTTCTGTTGCTCCTGTTCTTGTCAATATGGAGAAGGCCATTGATTTTCTCCCCCCCTCACCCTTTTTTAAACAGAGATTTAAGTGAGAAATAGACGTGTCTTATATAACTTACTTGGCTGATGATATTGAACAGTCACTCGGCAATCTTGCCAGCACAGGGTAGTCTGGAGTATTTTTGTGCCATGAAGCGTCTGGACCATCTAGAATGACAAACAAGCTTGGAAAACTCAAAACTGCTTCGGGGATAATTTGTGATCAAAGTAAATGCCAAATTATTTCAAATTTGTAGCTCCTCGGTTGAGAAAACTCCCAACTGTGTATCTGATCAGCAGAAATAGGGTTCATAATGGGGTTTTATCTTTGTCTGGTGTGGCCCCTCAGTTTTAATCCAGTGGCATGCCCTGCTGTATTTTAGGAAGAAAGCTGCTTTCTGCTTTCCAGCTGTATTTTATTAGCCCATACTTGCCTGCATACTTAATATATTATTCTTTTTCTTTCTCCCTTTCCTGTGTTTTACACTGGATCCCTTCCTTGATTGGATCCACTTAGCCACTACAGTCATATAAATATAGGTGCTGTCTTTACTTATCATCCTCCCATGGCTTTTGCTTTACAAACACAGTTGTAAGCACAGCAATGCCTTGTTCTTAACTACATTCTCTGTCACAGTCCAAATATTTAGTACTGTTTATGTCCTTTGGTTAGTTTTTGCTCTTCCCTTGTTGTAATTGGCAAAAGTCAGTTTTTGAGCTCCACTTGCATTTATAACAACTTTTTCGTTCATTTCACTGTCAAGCTGTGCTGCTGCTTTTGAATTGCTGTCAGTGCCAGACAAACTTAAACGCAAACAAGTTTCTCTCCCCTCCCTCATGCCTTCTGTTTCCATCAAAATAGAAGACAAAAGAAATGGCCAGTGACAGTTTCCTTCACTGCTGTCGTTGAAGCAGTTCTGTGGAGGTATTCATTACTTAATGAACACGTAAGGAGACAGGGTTTGCTCAGCATTTTGCAGACCCGTTTGTCATTTAATGCAATTTGGGCAGATGTACTTGAAGATTAAGAGTGAAGGTGGGAGCAGACAGCAGAGAAGAGCTGTTAAATGGCCAAGCAAACCAACTGAATTTTAAGGAGTTTGGAAAGCTGTTCCAGACAAAGGCTGTGACGCGGAGAAAAACGGAAAATCAAGCCCAGAAGGAGAAAAGTACATTTTCAGAGATCTGGTGAGAAGGCCAAAGAACTGGAACTTCTTGCAGCAAGAGGCAAGGAGTGAAAAGATTTGAAGACAGAAGTAACTGGTGTGAGGACAGTGTTTTTGACGAGTGAATTTTGGCTAGTCTGGATTGCAGGATGGAAGTGAATTGTTCTGCTCTGAATTAGTGGGTGTTGCAGAGATTTACAAACTCTTGAGAAAGCATCATTGCCTGCAGCAGTTCCCTGCCATTTTGTCTCTGTTCCACCATGAAAAGAGCATTGAGAGTTTGTGGAGCTGTTCAGGATAGGCGAGGGGGGAGTGGGAAGCAGCAACCAGGAGTCTCAGGCTCTTTCTTACCCCTCAAATCGCATGCAGCACCCTGAACACAAACACATCCATAGGTGGCAGCAGCTGTCATAACGCAGAAAGGTGAATTTTAGAATCTGTATACAATTTGGAATTTTGTGGAGAAACAAGTGATCTGATGGTAAAGGAGTTCTAAAATAGTCCCTATGTGTGTAAAAGGGACTGGACTTTGTAATTGATTTATGAAAACTTTCATTCAGAGGTAACCTGGAAAGGAGAAAAGGAAAAGAGCTTTCTTTTCTTATTTTCTATGAGATACAAAGTCAATCTGACGCATAACATTGTTTTTGGACTTGTCTTCGCTTTAGAGCTTTACAACTTTAAAGTTAGACAGTTGCAGCAGTACAGTAGATGTACCTGAATTTGGTTTTAGCACTGTGCAAAGATACTGGTCAATAAAGATAGAACAGAACAGACTAGACTATTTCAGTTGGAAGGGACCTACAGCAATCATCTAGTCCAACTGCCTGACCACTTCAGGGCTGACCAAAAGTTAAAGCATGTTGATGCAAATGTCTCTTAAATGCTGACAGGCTTGGGGCATCAACCACCTCTGTAGGAAGCCTGTTGCAGAGTTTGATCACCCTCTCAGTAAAGAAATGCTTCCTAATGTCCAGTCTAAACCTCCCCTGACACAGCTTTGAACCATTCCCATGTGTCCTATCACTGGATACTAGGGAGAAGAGATCACCCCATCCCTCTCCACTGCCCCTCCTCAGGAAGCTGTAGAGAGCGATGAGGTTGCCTCTCAGCCTCCTTCCCACTCTTTACAGGGTTTGTGAGCGTTAATGTTAACTAGGAGCCCCAAAATGAATATATTGTAAGAGCTTGAGAAAAATCACATGCCATTCTACCTAGTGATATTTTACTCATTGATTTCTGATGTTATAAACTTAGTAGGTTTCAATGTGTGTAGAGTCAAGGAAAAAGTAAATAGATGGAACTTGAATATTTGATTTAAAAGTACTAATTTCCACAGATTGTTTTCTGTCCATCTTACCACTTGGAAGCTGCTCTCACCCTCCTTCCTCCAGCAACTGCCTTACTATAAAGGCAGTTCAAAGCTCAGTTTTTCCATTACGAGGGAGTTAGGGGCCAAAGAACTTCTCGTTAACTACTTGACAGCCCCTCAAAAGGCCTAGTAATGCAATCCTGACCCTCACAATATTTGGTATTTCCTTAGAACCCTGTCCCTTGAGGCTCTTGATTAGATGAGAATCTCTGCTTTCAAGAAAAGAAAAAAATCTAACTCTCATGGCTTTGGAGCAGGATTTGAAGATATGATCCTGCCTCAAAAAAAAACCCAAAATGGGGGGGGGGAGAGAAAGAATGTATTGCATTTTTTAAAAAAATCTCAGTTTTGGAGAACTCAATTAATGATTTTTTTATCATTGGACAATATCAATATTATACTAAGATTTTAGATTTAAAAAGTAGGTAAATTGCTAACTAATTTACAACTCTGCCAGACTAGACAAAACCATGGACACTCCTGTCTTTAAGCGTATGATTATGAAATATCCAGACTAGTAAATATAAATGAGATGGTTGATGAAAGCTGTTTGGTAATACACTAACTTAAATTAAAAGCTCCAGGATAAGCATACCCAAAGAATACACTCAGAGTGGATCATGGTCAAATCTTGTTAGAGGAAAAAGTGAATACAATCAATAGAGGAACTCCTGGAAACATGATCCTGTTCACTGCAGGGGTTCAACCTGTACCGCATTTCTAACTTCAATAATAATGCTTATACAACTGTGCAGGGGATGAAGGCTGCCATCTTTGGGAATTTGAACATATCACAGATAATTATTCATCATCTCACCAGCTTGTCATTTATCTAGGCTAAGCTCTCAATTTGCCACAAGCATTGATGAATATCCACACAAAACTTACAAATGAGTTAGTGGAGAATCATTTTGTTTCAGTTATGACACAATCAAGTTTGCAAAGAACGCAAAGCCTAAATGGTCAAATTAATCTTGAAATTGTGTTGGGAAAAATTTCAATTGAACCAAATAAGAATGTTGTTTTTAAAAAGTGTTTGTGCATTTTTAGGTGTTAATAGCCCTTGAAGAACTGAAATTTTAATGAAGATTAATAAACTAGATTATAATGAGCCATTGTTACAAGTTTACTATGTTAAAAAGTTGAGTCATTTTAGAAAGTATGAATCATAATATTTATATGAAAATATTTATCTGAAATAAAGGTAGTCCAATGATCACATTAGTATCACACTGTCCAGCTGAAAGAATTTTGCTGTTTTAAGTTTAAAATATGTATTTATTTACATGCATATATCTATTACATATGCCCATATGGTGACATGAGATCTTGGGTTTAAGTGTTTTCTTCCTTATGTAGGTAGAAAACCATTTGTTGTATCTGGTTTTTAAGCACATTCATAAAATAATGGATTTTAGATTTCATAAATGGCTTTTGTTAATTTGCTATTTTTAAAATACTTGCAAGACCTCTTCTGTTGCCATGACAATTTGATTTCCATAAACATGATTTTTTTGTGTGTGAATATCCATCATTATATTTGCTATGCTGTGCTGAGGAAAGGAGATGGCAACTTGACACCATAGAAATCACTGTGCAGAGGAGCCCATATAGTCAGACCTCTTTCACAGTGGTCAGGACTAGGTTCTTTATAGCAAGATGAAATAAGCTCTTTGATCAAGGTTTATGTGTTTATACTCCCTGTAAATGAAAAGATTTTTTTTTCATATCTTCTTGCAAACACCGTTGTGGAGTCAGGAAGCTCTTAAGTTTCCTTTCCACTGAAAATTGGTTCCGAGAATCTGAAGATTAAATTCTATCTGAAAGTACAGCTGGATCTACTTGGGTCTACACAGACAAAGCAACTGCAAGGACATACAACTCTCGTTGCCCTGAAAACCTCTCTGGAGTTTCCATCCTACTGGGAGGGGTTCACAAAGGATTTAGAACTGTGAGAAAGAACTGGTCACAAATTGAGACATTTGTGAGATGTAGCCCAAAGAAAATCCCTTTCTACTGTGGGATCGGCATGGTTCCCCATACCTTCCTTCTGTCTTTGTGAAATGATTGCAACAAATCAGACCTGTTTCTGAACTTATTTGCTCCAGACCGGTCATCAAGTAACCTGTTGAAAGAGTAAGTACGTTGGTTTTGATGTAGTTAGACAATTTAGTTAGTGCAGAGTCTATGGATTCTAATGCTGCAGATTCTGCACCATTAAATTATCTCTCTTGATCTATTTAATTGTGAAAGCATTGCCAAAGCTTCCTGTCCATATTGCAAGGATGATAATGGTCTCTGTTCTTTAGCTCTGCACCCAGCAAACCAATTAATACCAGAGATGGTTTAGCAGGGGTTTTAGAAAACAAATGCTAATTTTTTTCAAAACAGTCTTTTGGACTCAGCATCACAAGATTTTTTTCCTCCTACTGAAATTTCATTGTGGCTACAAAGAGCTGGTGGGATGGTTCCTTTTCTCATGTAAAAGAGAGAACAGAGCACAGGAACTACAATCATTGGCAATTCTGAGTACAAAAATGCTCTCTCGTTTTCTCTTTTAAAAACCAGAAGGTCATTTCATACATTGACTTGCACCTCAGTGCTTATTTCACTCCGTCGTCTGCTCCTCCCACACATCCCACGAAACCAACATTGAAATGGATTCTCCTGGCGCTCCTTTGAAGCTGACTCCCTGAGGCAGTCTAACTTCCATCTTGTTTACATTGGTCAGCTGTACATGGTGACCTGATTTTTGTGCCCTGAGAGCTAGCCCCTTACATGACATACTGCCACAGAAGGGTAGTGTTCTTTTATACCCATGCTGCAGAGGTGTAGGTAGCTGCAGAAGTGCAAGGCAGAGCTTGAACCAAGCCATGAATGTGGACAGAAGAATGGGGAGGGCTCTGGATCCAGCCATCAGCCATTCTGGGTCACCAACCCAACTTGATCCAAGTAACTCCTTATGCACAAAGGTGCCACCATACGAATTCTCGTTTCCATCAGAGTTAAGCCTCAGTATTCCCATTTTGTATATTAGATTCAAGGCAACAGTTAAAAATAGGATGTGTCTCTTTGAGCTGTGTGCAGCAGATACCTAGAGGAAACCTGCGGTGGTGCCAGGAATGGAGTTCAGACCGAGCATTAGCTCCCAGGAACCACTCTTGCTCAGCAATTATGCAATGAATCCTCCTTTTGGTGAAGCTGTGGTGAATAAATAGTACCAACCCACCCTTAGTATTATCGACACAAGGAAAAAAAATTTTTTTCTTCTGTATATTAGCTAAAATGTGGTATATACATGGTGCAATTGCAAATCTGGCCCATGCGGGTATATGTTCTGCTCTCATATCAGTGCTTTCAATCCACTAAGTGTTCTTTCAGTGCTCATTTACTCTCTGTATGCCAAGGCAGAACTGGTCAGAGAGGATGTCCCCTTTCTAGTTGCTTTGAGGACTCCAGGTCACAGTGCTCGGAGCAACAAGAGGTCATCTGAACCACTGCTAAACAGGTACAAAATGTTACCATTGCAAGCTCAACCTGCTTGTCACAACTGGGAATCCACAACATGTAGAGCAATATGGTGTTGAGCCTCTAGAACCAGTTTGACTCACCTCTGCTCACTATTTTTGCTTCTTATTGTGACATTTATAGGAAGAGTTCACAGTCCCATAATATCTTAACAGTGCAAAGAGAATTGGGCTCAAACGTGAGGACTAACATGAGCTGGCCCCTGTGAATAAGTATTACTTGCTGTGAAGAAGAATTGTGTAACTGGGCACTTAAAACCAGAGAAGGTGCTTCCTAAGTTGTAGTACTAAGTAGAACACCCATTGAGAACTGTATTTCCCAAATTAGACAGTAACCAAAGCTAAAAATCTGAGACTGTTCCATCACAAAACTTATTCTGCTTTCTCTCTTATAAACACGGTTTTAAATATTTATGACATTTCATCATATTCTAGCAAATGTTCTTTAGTATATTTTGTAAATGGAATCATAGCTAAATGACACAAGACCTTACTCTAGAGACTGTCATTTAAGTCTTTCCTGAGAAGTCCACTATTTACTGGTATGAGAAGTGCCGAGTAGGTTGAGGAGGGTGTTACTGCATTATTATTTCAGTAGCACTGTGAAGTGCAGACTACACTCAGGTCCTGCTATGATACAGAAATATGAAGGAAGAGTTATGTCACACACTTAGGCTGTTTGCAGTATGAATGGAGAAAGTCAGAGGAATACCTAGGAAGTTGGTAGCAGAACTGGCAAGAGAATCTACGTGGATTTCTTGCAATTCCATGCCTCAAACTGTGCATGCCATGCTTTTGTTTCCATTATCCATTAATCTCTTCCAAGGAAACTGTTTTTAATGAACTACCTCCATTACTCTTGGACTTTGTGTTCGTCAAGCAGCAAGGTGTTGTCTGTGCCATGCATTAGTGCACTAGAAAATGCAATAAATAGGTAGGATGGACAAGGCAGTTTGTAGTTTGGATGTGCTAGTTACTTCCTCACGTGATCCTGTGTCTGTGAAAGCTACGCACCATTTTGTACACTCAAGGGAGACTTCAGCATTTTTTAGTTAGTACGTGGCAAAAACCCAAAAGCCCAAAGCCAAGCAAGCCATTTTTTTTGTAGCACAGATGCACCCTGGAGCTGCCATTTGAAAGAACACTGATTTGTACCATGTCTTGTAGTTTAGTATTAACAGATATTTGCAGCAAGTAGGCTCCACTGTATTCCTTCTTGTTTACACCACATTTGTGTGCAATATGGGGTCTTACTGTGACCTTAAAATGTACTGTGTGGGTGACCATGGCACTGTTCAGCCAATACAAAAAGAATGGTCCTATCCCAGAAGCTTATGATTGAAATGTAACACCAAGAGTCAGATCAGAATTAAAAGAAATCTTAATAAAAACACACAACACAGTGTAATGAAAAGAAAAATATTTCCTTGAGTTGTATGTTTAAAGGACGAGTTTTAAAGGCACAGTTGGGACTTGTTTCTTAGCAACAGGGCTCATCTGAGCCATGCAAACACTGACATGTTGGAAAAAGATATCCTCAAGAAGAAAGGCAGTATGAAGGGAGCTAGAGACATCAAATTTAGATGTCTTCCTGCTGTTGCAGGAGCATTTTAGCAGCATTGCATAGCCTTCAGGCAATGACCAAGGTCATTTTGATAAACTGCAATGATCAGAACAAAGAACTCATCTTTACTTGTCTTTCTCAAAAGGGAAGAATGGCAAAAATAACATTTGAAAATATGCACATTGATATTACAGGGATACCATAAACCATAGTTTAGGTCTTGCCTTCCTCTGTATCCATGATAACATGTCTGTATTCTACAATGAGGACATAGGAGTCCTGCAGGATGAAGTCCTTGCTCTGTTGTACCTCATACTGTATGTTGATGTATGCTAGATGTTTCAGAGGACAATCTGTAGTGCAATAACCTGCTTATAGCAAAAGCTCCTCCTAAAGGAATTGATTAGCTGCTGATACACCAAAGCAGAAGATAATTTTTAGTAATATTATTTAGTCAAAATAGCTTAGTGGGAAGTGTTCTTTTTATTGGATGTCTACCTGTGCATCTGAGTTGGTTGCCATTATCATCTGTGGGAAGGAATTAGGCACTACCAGCGTGTGATTCATCTCTTCTCTAAAATAGGTTAAGTGAATCACACCCTCTGGGGGCCTCTGTCTTTTTTTTTTCTTGACTGCAAAGGGTAACTGTCTCAGATTAAGGAGACACCTCCCTTTCAGATACCTGAAGTTAGGTCAGATGAAAGCTACTTATTAACTGGTTTGCAAAATAAGGCATTTGCTTTAACAGTTTCAAAATACATCATGCATTGCCCACACATCTTTCTGGATCTAGTCTTGTCCTTACAATAACTCGTTAGTAGGTCTGACCTCCACGCTGTTTCCTAATGCATATACATCTACCATGTCTCATGTAATTTGTATATTTTTGAAGCTTAGACCTCCTAATCTTTCTCGTAAGTCCTCACATAAAAACCTTTACCTTCTGTAATTACTATCATTGCCCTTTGCCAGCTCTTTTCCAAACTGTCTGTGTATTGGGTGTTGGTGGCAAGGTTTTGGCAGCAGAGGGCTGTAGGGGAGGGGGGATGCCTCTGTGAAAACAGCTGCAAGAGACATGCATGGAGAGCCCCTGCTGGAACAGGTACTTCTGACAAGAGCTGCAACTTGTGGAGAGCCCATGCTAGGGCAGATTTGTCCCAAAGGGCTGCAGCCCCTGGAACAATCAACACCAGACCAGGGGAAAAGCATTAGGAGGAAGGAGCGGCAGAGAAGAACTACTGTGAACTGACACCACACCCCCACCCTTCCGCATGCATTCTGCGCTGCTCAGAGCGGGGCAGAGGCAGAGGAATCAGGAATGTTTTAGTAAAGTTGAACCTGCGGGCAAGGGGAAAATAAGGGGAGGAGATGGTGTTTTAATTTATCTGTTTCTCACTATCCAAAACCTTTTTTATTGGCAATAAATATTTTCCCCAAGTCCAATCTGTTTTACCTTTGACTGTCTTTATCTTGACCTACAACAACTTCATCTTATTTTCTTCTTATGTCCTGTGGAGAGGAGTGAGAGAGCGGCTGGGCGGGTGTCTGACAGGCAGCCAAGGTCAACCCATCACAGCACATTACTGATTTCTGTAATGCCATTATAACCTCTTCCATAGCATCCTTCTGTAGTACAGTCTAAAATCTTGTTAGCTTTGCTGACTGTGGCACACCTGGAGCACTGTCACTACAGTGCTCATGCTGATATTTAAATCCCTTCCTTGAAAGATACGATGGATGTTAGCAATATTCTTTCCTTTATGCATTATCTATGGTATAGAAAGTATGAGAGAGTTCCTTGCATGCTCCACTTCAGTAGCACTGAGAGCTGCTATATTTATTAATGGGTTTGGCAGTTCAGATGAAACTTGGGAACTGGCTGCTGCCTCAACTTGCTTCACCCCAGCAAACCAGGATGATGCCTGGCAGTAATCTCCTGTTACAATGACTAACATAGAAAGGTTAACCTTCTCACTCTTCTGACTTCTGAGGCATCGAAAACTCCATCACAAACTTGATTGTGGCAACTCAAGCAGTTACGGCTGAAGTGAGAGTGTCTGTTCCATGCCCTAGCAGGAGATAGTCCACCTCACAGATGGCAGAGAAAAACATCTATTAGTCCCTCAAAGCCATGGTTAAAGAAATCTAAGCTTAATCTTAGGAAAGTTTTGGTAAGACTTTGCACTGAATCTGCTGTGGCAGATATACATGTTCCCTTCTGTTGACTCCGATATGGGTTTATAATCTGTACTAAAAAAAGATTAATTGCCTGTCAGCTTGTTTTCAGCCTGTAAATCCTCATATAGTTGCACAGCATAAGCACTTGATATTATGCTGTTGGACCAGTTCTGCTCTCCTCAACTCATAAAAAACCCAGCACATATCAACACTACTTAAACAGGAAGAGATATAAACTATGACAGCACAGGAAAGAGACGCTTCGGACAAACATTAATTAGTATCCTGTGGTATCTCATTTTCTGGTACATACTTGTAATCCTAATCTGTATGTTTCATTTTCATTATAGCCAAAAGCCTTGGAGAGCAGTGAAGCTAAACTAGGAAAGCCAGAATTTGATCGAGTAACCTGACAGCTCCTTCACCTTGGCCTCAGGCATGATTTAGCCTGTAATTCCTTGATTTCAGTGGAAATTCAGGGCCTAAGTGTTGTCAAAAGTCTGTGCTTTAGCTTCTCTGCCTTCCTTCTTTTGTTCTTCGACAGAAGGAAGAGAACGCTAACATACATAATTACATAGACATGCACTGGGGTGTCATTAGTACGTATGAAGTGCTAAGATAAAGAGAACTAGATGAAGTGCTCCTGTTGGTCAGTATGGACATTAGGAGAGAAATGACAGTATGTTCAAGGCAGAATAAGTAGAAACACATATGCAGAGTTATTTGCATATGTTAAAAAATATTGAAGGATTATAAATAGTTTAGGGCCAGACGTTTGAGAAGGATAAGAACTATGTGTTTTCTCCCTGCTGAGCAGTTTGGCTCTGCTGTTGATCTTCACTAACTGGAAAATAAAAAGCACTTTTCCAATAGACTTTTATTGCCTTAATCCCAGATTTAGAAATGCGATGTTTCACATGGATCCCGTGCATGGTGCAGACTATGCCTGTCTTGTATGATTTCCATTCACTTTCCCACAGCACTGCATGTCCTGCTTTGTACAGAATTTGCTACCAATATGTCAGCAAATACGCCAGCACCTTCTCCTGATACTTCTTTCTTCCTTAAAGTATTCTGTGATTTAAGGACTTCCTAACCCACAAATTTTAATTGCATCCCTGTATTGTAGTAGCCTTTGACGGATCTTTCTTCTATGTGTATTTTGATCAGTATTAGTTCAATTAGTAGTGAGGGGAGTTGATCACACTGTCTTATTCTGTCCAAACTTCTTCCCACTCTCATCCCACCCCAAATCTGGTCTGGCTTTCTGTCAGATGGTCAAAAAGAAGCACTGGTTCCACGTGACCCATTGCTACTAGCACATGCATCAGCTTGAAACATGCCGCTGCCAGCCACGCTGTCTCTCAGGTCAGGCACAGTGGGCTTTGTGCAAAGCACCATTCCCAAACATTCAGCCAAAAGACCAAACACAATCCTGATGGCAGGCACATGTTTGCCTCGTTCCCTCCAAGAGCAGAGGCAGGGTTACTGGGGAGCTTAAGCAGGGGTGTTAGTTCTGCCTCTGCAGGAGTGGGTTGGTTTTGAGGCTCTTTCTGGAAAGAGCAGGGTGATCTGAGTGTTGGGCCCAACCTACACCCCAGGCTCACCCATGATTCTGATTTTGCTCAGGCCAGATGCAAACACCCTATGCTTCTACTGTGTGCAGAAATTCCTTTTCTACATAAGGAGTACTTTCTGGGTGAGAACTGAGGTGGTCTGCACAACCTCAGGAGCTTCTCATTAAGGAGTTCGATCTGTGGATCTTGAACCTGAACTTCGCTTCTCCCCTACTGTCCTATGTGCCAACTTGTTACTGCCTTTCTCTGCAGGGAGCTGCCATAGGACAGTGGTTCCAATTTATAGAGCACAGCAAAATCATTACAGGCTTGACATCCAACAGTAGGCCCTTCTGCTTAGATTATTACACTATCCTAATCACCCCAGTATCCGAGATAGAGACACATGGTCTGCTGTGGATGGTCCTGGAGCATTGGTGGTCCTGTTCCAATCTGTCTCCAAGGAGAGCTTAGTAAGATGCAGCTGCTTTTGCTATGTGGTCCTAATGCTTTGATGTCTTTGGATTTTGATGGAACAGACATTTTTCCTCTAGAAAATACTAATTGTAAAATTTAAGGTAATTTTTCATGACTGCATCTGGTTAAACAAATGTTCCTTTGAATAACAATAACAGGCTTCTGCTATCAGATTGCTCTGTGTAGCACAGTCAGCTAAAAATACATGCTTTTTTTCATTGCAGGCACAATAAAAGATGGCAGAATAGCTCTAATGTGTCAGATTGTTGCCTTTGTACAATACTGTACTAGAAATCTTATTTTGTAAAATGTGAGGGAAGAAAAATGCTATGTTTTTGTCATTAAATGAAAGAAAAATGAATTATTTTAGCTAGAAATGTGGGGTTATTTAATGCTTAAGTGTAGGAAGCTATAATGACTGCAGAAATACACTTCAGGCACCTGTAGGGATTAGCATAGAAGAGTAAGGAGTTCCTAAGTAGGAAGAGAACATCATGGTATAAAGTGGTATATCAATAGTCCACTCTTTCAGAGAGCATACAGTAGCCCAGGCTTTTTTTTGGGGGGTGTGGGGGGAGGAGGGGGAAGCATGAACTCATCAGTTTGTGTTAGTGAACAGCTGTCTCTGCCACTACTGAATGACTTTGGGTAGAAGTAAGTATAGCCTTCTGTCATTGTGGGGGTAAGAACTGCAGATACCTACATGTGTAAAAAAAAAAAGTTACAGACCCATTCATTAGTCTTAAAAATTAAAACAAATAAATAAATTATATAATTCACATAACAGTGATTCAACTGATTTCGCCTTTGTAAATTCCTAATATGGATGGGGACATCTGTTAATTACAGAAATAAATTGTTGCAACAAGTTACCTTGTGTCACACAAAGTACAACAGATCCTTAATTCAAGGGCAGGGGTTTTATGTTGCAGGGTATATAAGTGATAACAGCAACAGATGTTCATCAGCTCCAAAAGTTAAGTCTTAGGGTGGAAAGCATTTTTTATGGTGTGTGAAGGAGAACTGTGGCTGGAGACTAGGCTATAGCAATTGAAGTGAGGGTAAGGAAAGAAAAACATTGAACTTGTTGATGTGAGAGAGAAAAAGGAATAGTACTTAGGGTGACCTGAATGCATGGGAAAAGGAGAGGGAGGAATTAAATATGTAATTCTCTTCCTCTTCTGTTCTCTTGCAAGCCTGATTGATGGGAAGGTGGTTGGTGGTGTCATCAGTGAGAAACATACACCACACAGGGAAGTGTAGTTTGACTTTTCAATTGTCAAGACAAGACAAGAGGACGTTCAAGCAGAGATACCAGAAAGACTGGGCAGGATGTGGGAGAAGTGTCCTAAAGAGATGCAGCAGTTTGAGTCAGAGATGGAGATGGTACATGCAGGCTTGCGCGCAGATGAAGTTTAAAGAATGCGTGGTATTGAGCAAACAGAAAACAGGGGGAAGGAGATTGTGGAGGTTCAGTCTGTGCCTCTGTGAAATAGGAAGAGAAAGATAGAAGAGTGAGAGATGTTGAGGACAGGACAGGAGGAAGGCAAATGACAAGATGTCAGAGAGCAGAGAGCCCCTAATGTACTCCAGAGCCAGGAGCCAGAAATACTGCAGATGGAGCAGAGGTCCTGACACTTTCCCAGACTCTTTGCAGACCTCGGTGAGAACAGTTTCAGCAGAGGGGACAGAAGCCTCATTTGTTAGAGTGGAGAAAAATGAGGTTACATCACAACATTTCCAGGACAGAGGGAAGAAGCTGGTCAGAGTAGCTGGAGGGACAAGTGGAGCTGCATGACTGACAACTCTGTCAAGGTAGGAGACTTACAAGAGGCCTTTTTCTGTAGTGGGGTAAAGTGTAGTTCTCGCCTTAGTTTCAGCTGTGCAGTCCCATAAACTGAGCTCACATCATAACGCGAATGCTGATACAGTGAAGCCAGGCCAGAAATGAGCTTAAAACAGTCAGCTGTGAGAAGCTGCAGGGTTACAGGAGCTGAATAACCAGTCTCCCAGCTGTACAGCTTCTGGGCACAAGGTGAGCCTGGACCGCCTGCCAAGATCACTAGGCATCATGGTCCTGCTCAGCTAGGGAGCAAGGAGAGCAATGCTGGCTGCTGTACGGAGCAGAGCCTGGTCCTCCCGTAGCAAAACAGGCTTGCTAAAAAGTTCATAAAGTGCATTTTCTACAATCAATTCTGCTTAAATATGTATCCATGCAATTCACATTAGCCCTGTTCAAGTTCACGTTTGAATTAAATTCATCAGCCTCACACACAGAGCAGTAGGCATATAATGTTTGCCACGGCCTGGTACTATTGTGTAAAAGAACTGTCTTTCTGCTGTTTGCACTTCTGAATTGCTGCCAAGATCAGGTTAGACCTGATGAGCCAAATTGATCCCCAGTGTAACTCTGTGGCAGTCAGTGGATTTATGCCAGAGATTAATATAGGCCCAATATAGATGTATTTTTTGGCACTAGGAAGAGAATGCTGACATAGGAATGAATAAAGGCTAGATGGATGGACCCTCAGCTGAGCCTGCCCTTTCAAGAAGTGTTATCACTCTACACCCACACCTTCTTTCCAAGGAGATGTGTTCCCCTGCCTTCCCTGCTCTTGATCCAGAGTCCTGAATTGGAGGAGCCACGTGAGGTGCAAATGGTAGTCCTCGGTGGGTTGGATGTTACGGAGCTTTTTGAGCTGCTCCACAGACTCTTGAGAGAAACAATACATAAAACCAGTTCCAGAGAAGATGTAGCAGGAGTAGCTTTGGTGATATGCAAGAACTGCAGTATGAGCTCTTTGGGTCAGGGAGAATCTTCTGGGGCTCATACATTGCCGAACATAAGGAGGTTGTGGCCCTGGCTGGCACTCAAGTAGCAAATGTGAATTCCCTTTCCTCTGCAGAACTGATACCCCTCCAAAACCAGCCCTGTTTAGAAAACCCCATGAAAAACTGGGTAAGAGCTGGCCATAGCGAATTCCAGTTGGCCAAACTGGAGGACATACATAAGCAGAGAAACAACATATTTGTTTAGGTTGTAAAGTCTTGTGTTGCAAGGTCAGTTTATGATGTCAGGGTTGGTCCACTGCCCCCACCCTAATGGCTTTTCTATAAGGCAGGAAAGGACTTTTAAAAGGCTGAATCTCATCTCAGCTGCACCCTTTAACATATAGATAAGTGCTTCCAGCAGTCTCACATAGGACAGCTGAACTATTTTACTGTTGTCCCTAACTTTTTTATAATTCTCATGTTGAATAGGTTACAATAAAGAACAACAGGTGGGATGAAGCTATGATAATTTCCAGTTTCTCTTTGTGTAACACTTTCCATGGTACATCTCACTCCATATAAATCTTCCCTAACCTCTAAAGAATGGCGTCCTTGAATCATTGTATAATAGAGGTATTCCTTTTCATATTTCTCTCAGAATAATTACACGGTGTATTGTGGTGTTCAGAACTGAGTTCTTTGTGACATGTACAAACAAATGCATATGCATTTTTATCTAATGCTTTTTATCTAATATCTAGCTAGATGGCAGATAATGGTAAAGGGAAAATCTGCCCTGTAAAGGAAATAGGTGCAAATTGGATGCTACTTCCTGCAAGTTGGGAATGCAAGAACTCCTAGAGATGGTGGTGTGCAGGGGGCATTCAGATGAAAAGACTGCCTGTAAAATCCCACAAGCACACTTACATGGCTGTGCAGCAGCCCAGGCTTTGCTGGACACGACTTGGCTGGGCAAGAGGCATTACCTTTTTGTGGGTAACCTGGCTCCTGAAGATGACATGAAGTATTCGTCTATGTTTCTAATCTGCTCAACTAAACTGTGGTGTTTTCTTTAGCTTTGCTTTCAAACAAGTGGACTATACCCTGCAGAAATGATGATTTTATCCAAGTAAATATTTCTTTTATTTTTGAAGAAAGACCACACTTCTGTTAAAGGACTATTTCCCCTTAGTACAAAGGCATCTCCCCTCTGAGACTGGCTGAGCTGTTTGATATGAGCATGGATGTCCACCAAAGTGGAGGGGATCCGTTGACTTGAAGTTCACCAGTTTTGGCATGATAAGCAAATCCAGAAAGCATGGTTTCTGCTCAGGTGTACTGATTGCTATGAGAGTAATTACACCTGATGTTTAAGAACCAGAACAGCTCTTCAAAAATAAATTGAAGAGTCACAAAGTGCTCTGTGTTCAAGAGCTGTTAGTTATGTAATGGCAAGAGGTCATGGCCCTGGGAAAAGAAACTGAGATAGATCAGCTAAGTCTTGCACAGAATAGGTAAAGTTACAGAAATATTATAGAATAGCTGAGGTTGGAAGATACTTCTAGGAGTCATCTAGTCCTTCCTCCAAGTAGGTTAAATTAGTGTTCAGGTTCTTGTCCGCAATATCACAGGATACTTGCTGACGCAGATATAGTGCAGTAGTCTCCACATTTTCTCGAGCCTAATATGAAACCTTCCTTTTGGAAAACTATGCTAGCTGGGCTGAATTCATTTGTCTTGGCTGGTGCTCATATTCACAGAATCTGTAAAGTCATAGGTCACTCCAGCCTGCTCTATTTATGGAGCCTGTGCTGGGGTGATGTCAGGCATAAGGTACCACAGCTCATTTCTCCACTGCCAACAAAGACTTGCTTTTGTTGGTCTGCCTGGGGTTTTTCCATGGGGAGCTGAAGAGGCTCTGGAAGGCTCCAGATGCTCTCCCCGTCTTCCCCATAGGAGAAAAACTGCAAACAGCAGGTCATGTGTAGAAGCTCACTCTTGCTGTGCTTCACCTCTACAATTACACTCCTCGCCAAAGAGAGCGTGGGTTGGTTGCAACCCAGCTCTGTGTGGATCCTTGTCCTCCTCATCCCACACTGATCTTCTACAGAATCAGTCGTGTTTGAATCTGCTGTTGAGGGATGTTAGTGTGGGAAACTTCAGTTAAAATGGATACAAGTTAAACTGCAGAAAATGTTCCCTATGGTTTTCTTGAATAGGATAAGGCAGCTTTATATTCTCCATTAGGTAAACTATCACAAAATGATATTTTTGTTTGTCATCTGTCTGAATCACCCAAAGGTACCAAAGCCAAACATAGAGTGTAAAACATCATCTCCTAAATATTTTAGATGTTATATACATGCATAAGATAGCAACTTTGCTGTGGCGTTAGTGTGAAAAATGCTTTAAGAAGAGTGCTTTTGTAAAAACTGTCCTATAAAAGCAAGACCTGGTCACAATTTGACTTATGGTACGACTGAACAAAACAGTGATACGGCCCCACATGTTAAGCGTATTAAAGATGGTAAATTTCCTGGAACAAGGACTATCCAAATAAAAAAGACACTTGAAAATAGCGGTGTTAACATCTTAATTATGTTACTTCAGCACTACAAGAATAAAGGTACCGGTTCAGAGTTATTTAGCAAGTGGCAGTAAAAGCAGAATTCTGGTCTCTCAAATCATATTCCAGACTCTTGGGTGCAACACTGTGCCTCTGGGCTACAGAGCGCAACTATACACGTCCCCTTTAAGTCCCTGCTTGAGATGCTTTGGTTCATAAAATGCATGCACTGAGTTTTCTGGATTAAAAACAGGTCTTTTTGTTATTCTCCTGCACACTTATCACTGCAGATCTCTGAACATTTATGTCACAGTTTTGTTTTACATTCCTATATTACTTAAGCAATAGCTTGTAGTTTGGGGTCATTTTGAAGGCTGGTGCACTTTATTATACTTCAGTTTCAGGTGTCTTTGTAGCAAAACCTCTAATTGCTCTGCATCCCCATCTAGCTTTCTAATAAGACTAATTCTGTTTTATGTGTTGGTAGTCCCTAATTAACATAATTTGTCTTCACAGTTAAGGACTCCAGGGTATTGCAGCAAGCTCAGATTCACCGCTCAGTGAATGTTAGAATCAGTTAATCTGTTCTTCCACGAGCAGAGAAATGTGGTTGGGTAGCTTCAAAGGGCTAAATTAGTTGCAAGGCAGCGATCAGCAAGACAGATCAGGGGGCAACGAAGCTGCAGACCTCACCTTGAACAGTGGCTGCCTGGCTGAATGCAGACAAAGCGAGACCCTTACGCTGCCCTTAGCCTGCTGCTTTCTTTGTGCCCAATTAGAGCACCCTGAGATGACGGTTAATGGCACTTAATTAACCCAAGGGATGGCAGAGGCAGGAAAACCAGCGAGCATTTGATCTGGCTTCACCCAGAAAAACATCAAGTGCCCTTCTGAGCCCTTACACGAGTGTGGAAGTGGAGACTGGAGGGTCACGCACACCTGCCTCCCGCCCTGTGCCCAACAAGAAAGAGCTTTCCCTGGAACAGACAATTAAGAATAAACTTCAGTTCATCACTGTAAAATTGGCTAGAGCCTTTGCGAAAGCTCTTGAGAATCCATGGCCTTTTCCTTATTATTTTTCCACAGTTACGGAGCTCTTATTTCCAGAGGCCTTTAGGAACTGAGGGTATCAGAAAGCCAAAAAGCTTTCCTTACAGGTGGTTTCATGGCCACTCTGAAAGGAGGAGGTGCTCTCTCCAGAGAATCTGTTCTTGAGACTTCCAGGTTTGTACAGTTTGGATGATAAGACACATCCAAATTATTTCAATATCAAGAGCATAAAATGGAATGGTTTGACATTTGTTTCTGAATGTACATCAAGAAAACAGAAAAATGATTTCTGGAGGTGCTTGAGAATTGTGAATTAAGATCATAGTGTTAAAAGTCAGAGGTGTTTACTGGAAGGTTGTTGCTGTCTCCTTGGTTCTTCTGTCACTTTTACCCTGAGCTCCTGCGACGGGTGGGTGCAGAGCAGCCTGGGACTAGGAGAGGCATGGCAAAGCACCCAAGCTGGTGCTCCTGGGTAGCTGGTGGGAGGAAAGGGGACCATGAGGTGGAAAAAACACCTGGTTTAATAGCAGACAGCAAGAATAGAGAAAGCTCTGCATGACAGGAGACAGCAGAGAGAAATCAGCAAGTAGAGCTATTTCCATGAAACAGCTTTTTAGTTGCTGGTGGAATTCTAGAGCAGCAGGAACAGGTTCATTTAGGGCAGATGAGCTGATAGCAAAGTGCCCTCTGCTGTAAATGGTGGTCATGCCTTTTGTTCTCCCTTATGTTTGTTCTTATAATTGGAAGCCAATTACATTATTTCTCTCAATGCTGGCATACTTAATAAGGATGCAAATTAATTAAAATTCTTTCCCCATTGCATTAGCAAAGGAAAAAGTAAGCATTGAGCAGCAGCAGCGTCTCGGTTCTTTTCATAACGGTGCCCCTGCCTAGCAGCAGAACAAGGGACATCTCATTTAGCCTCCCTGGCTCTTTGTTCCCTGCCTGTAACACGTGGACAGCCCATGGTCTGCTTCATAGCAAACATCTACCTTACAAACTGCTAAGTGCTACTGAGGAACCATATTAGCTTTAACCAAGGCAGTCTAGCTGTGGGTAAGAAGCAAGCCAGATGAGTCTATGTGGAGCTGTTAGGCTGCTTGCTGTACCCAAAGGATGACTTCTTTACATCCAGCAGAGCATCTCTCTGTACCACCAGTCAGCAGCAGTGTAGTGAGGAGCTACAGTGCTATTTGGATAGCCAGGGATTCTCGAGTGACCCAAACAGGAGACAGAATAGGTTGTGAAGTAAGATGATTTGGTGAAGTACTAGCACTACATCTGGAAGAAGTTGGGAATAAGCAACAGATTGGTGTCACCTTCAGGCAGTTGGACCACAAGGCAAAGAATTTCTCCTTGTGGCACAGTATCTTGGAAATATGGCAAAAGATAATACATCTGGTGTAGATGAACTTAGGTTAAGCAATTAGTTTTCTATGACTGCAGGTACTGTTTGGTACACCCTTCCCGTTTCCTGTACCTAGGTTTCTGTATAGTAATTCCGCCCACACCCCTTGACTTTTGGGAAATTACAAGTTTTCCTCAGAGGTTCATACTAGTAAAAGCATGGTACAAAATGTCAGTGGCAGTTCTGTGACCCTATCTTTTATATAAAAGGGGAAAAAAAATTCGTTTGGGAGTGAAGCAGGTACAGCTTCCAAAAGTAAGTCAGCAGCAGCAAGTCCTGGCAGAAGTCTAAGTTCTGCTCCGCTACTGTGGATTACACAGTTGGGCCCCACATCCCCATTCAACAGAAGTTCTTCCACCTCAAGTGCTGCAAGCACACCCTTGATTTTAAGCATCAAGTCAACAGAATTAAACCATAGGACTGGATTGGAAAACTTCACCCAGGGATTGTGGAATGCCTGGCAGTGGAACAAGCTGTACTGCAATCTCACTATTTATGGGTGGCTGCTCTTAAGTGTTCAAAATGTTGCAGTACTGCAGAGTATAAATAATGCCAATGTCTCCGTGTATAATTAAAGCTTTAGTAAGTCATTTCACCTTCATGCAGCCCCCCCCCCATGTAATTTAAGATTCCGCTGTGTATTTTTAGCCTTGGAAGTCTGTGAAAGTTTGTTGCAGTCAAGTTTTGAAGTTAATGTTAGAAAACTCTGCATTTTCAGAAAAGTTAACTTTTTCTAAAGCATTAAATATGAGAAAAAAAAATCTCATTTTTGATGCAAAGGCAATCTTATCTTACTTGCACGTGGGCTGTCTTCTGTAGATGCTACATAAAAACTGTCAAGCCTGTTCTGACCACATGACACAAACCTACTAATAACAAACAGATGCAGAGCACCAGCTCAGTGTTGGAGCTACAGCAATGTACTCAAACAGTTGTAATCAATCATGGACATATCGTGCTTTAGGACATGCTGGACATTTTTCATGCATGTAGGGAAACCAGAAGCCTAATTGTATATCCAGCCCGCCTTCTGCGGACTTGGGAGTTGGAACAAACACTGTTGAGACAAGAATTGCAAGCACCAACTCTCACTTGTCAGGCGACTGTATATTTTTGTCCGTAGCGAGGCCAAAAGGACCGGACAGAGCCAGAATTCACTTTGAATGTCCTTCCGCTATGCAAGAGGAAAATAAAAACAATGTGCTGTCAGAAACTAAACAGAACATTTTTAATAGCAGGCCACGGAGGAAAATTCATGAGCTACTCTCCATGGCAACATCTAGGTTCTGTCACGTTTGCTGCCTCCACTCTCTCCTCCTTCCCTTTCTCTTCTCCCTCTCCTACTCTTTGGCTCCCACTGTTCTTGTCCGGGTCCTGCCTGCAGCATTGTGCACAAGACCTGGCTTTTTTAAGCAATCGCTTTGCCACCAGGTGTCTGCACACCATTGATGTTCCCCCCTTGCAGCAGTGCTTGTTATGCCTGGCCTGTGTATGTGGGATTCAAATTTCTGATTTTAAGAGGTGCTGCCTGGGACCAAGCAAACCTCCTGTTTTCTAAGCTGCCCGCTACTTCTCCCTCAAATTGTTAAAGCCACCCATCTGCCCTGGCCCCCTCTCACTCTATTTGGCAGGGGCAGGCTTTAGTCTGCGTGGGTACAGGAAAGGGGGAGAAAGCTTGCCAATGGCTGTTTAATGAAACTTTAGCCTATAAACCCCAAGATTTCTTTTAAGATGTTACCACCATGATTACCTCTAGGAGAAAACCAGGTAAATGCACCAAGTCCTGTCTTACTTCCATGGGTGAAATGAACTACAAGGGGAAGGATGCAGGGGATGCCGCTGACACTCAGGTTGCATGTTCTCTTGGTTGGTACACCAGCCTTGTTTTGCAGTCTCACCATCTCTACCTTCTTTATATTTCAAGAGAAACAAGTCCAGCATCCACTAACAGGTGAAGGATTGCTGTGTAAGTGACAAACTCCGTACCATGGACTGAGCACTGTCCCCAACCCATAGTGGAAGCAACACTCTCGAGCTGCTCAGTGCGAGAAGGCCACAGGCGCTTCAGATGGATAATCTGCTCCAGGGAGCATAGCTGCAGTTGTGTGCATCTACCTTCAGAGGGGACTGAGTGGCAAGTGGGTCGGTGTCTTCCATTGCTTGCTGTGAGTGCCTTCTGAGTGGGAATAAACCTCCTGGCAAAGGAGCACATCTGGCCACGGAGCCAGGCCTGGGTACTCAGGAAAGGTTAGCTCCCTCATGAAGACACCCTCCAGCCTGCTGCGTGTCTGCTTTTGCTGCAAACTGGAGCAATTCACTGCATGCCCCCTGCCCACAATCACAGCTCTCTGAGGAAGCCATGGGAGGACGAGGCATGGCAGAGACCCTGACAAGAGCGCTGTGCTCACAAACTGCAAGAGCCATAGTAGATCACACACAGGTACATCAAATGTTTTTCTGAACCAGCCTTTTCTGTTCAGTAAGCTTGGAAAGAAAGAACTCTTATCTCAAAGGGTTTAAATGATACACCTGCACTGGCGAGATCTCTTTGATGCAGCCTAAGCTCTAGTGAGTTTCAGCCTGGTGGAGACTGGGGACACTAGTGAGGACTCATGCTGGCCCAAATGTTCCCAGGGCGTTTTACTTTGCATCTGTCTTCCTCAAAGACACATAGAATTCTCTGCTTTAGGAAACTTCAGCAGATGGTCAGCCTGAGTGTTAATGCTTTGCAACTTCATTTTATTGTGTTGTTAATAGTGTCCTGTCCAAGCCCAGCTATACCCATCAAAGCAGAAAGGAAAGGATTTCAGCATCAGCAGTCACTGCTATAGCCCTTTCTTGGGCAAGTTTTAGTAGTCCTCTTTCCCTCATCATAATCCAAAGGACTATAGCTTAGCATTTTCATCAATGCCAAGGATGAAAGGCCTCCACAACTGAAACAACTGCTTACAGTTCAAATTAGAACATAAGAAAGAGCTCAGGACACTTAAGACCCAAAGATCTGTTGACCTGTAAGCAACACGTTCACTGTGGTACCAAGGCAATCCTTATCACCCTTCTCATGCAGATTTTTTTATGACTCACATCAGCACATTTCATGAATTTTCAGCACATCCACAACATCTGCCTCATACACCTGCCAACACTGTTTGATGACAGCTAATAATCATTTTACTTAAAAAATTCAAAGGCACATCAGATGTGTCCCCACACAGAGCACTCCCCTGACACAATACAGCTACTCAGGTACATCTCATCCCCACAAAATACACACTCATTAACTACATCTCCCACTATCAATCCAACAGCTTTCCTTGCTCCCACAGACACCTCAAATTTCATTCCTCTCTGCTTCCCATCTTTGCCTCTACTTACCTGCAGCTATGATCCGGCATCATGACATGGTCCTATTTTTCCCTCTGTGAGCAGGAAAGGAGGCACCATCCCACTGCTTTATTTACTCCCAGTGGTGTAGAGGAACATCTTAAATGACCTGAGGGCTGGGGGAAGAGAAGAGGTGTTTCCTAGCCCCTTACTGGCTTCAGGCTTTTGTAGGCTAAGGACCATGATCATTATCAGCTTCACATGCTGCCCCTGACTGCAGTAATTTGGATTTCTGCTCTTCCTCCACCTGTAACAGCTTATCACCTGTGATTTCCTTGCAGCAGAGATGCTTTCTATTGTGAAATTTCAGATAGCTAGTAGTCAGTGGGAAGCCCATTAACAAGTTGCCTCTGTGCTCAAATTACTTACATTGTGGTCATCAGCGTCTTGTCTCCACCTATTTTGCAGCCTGGCTCCAACCAGGCTCTCACATCTGATGTTTCTGGGAAGGTGCCATCAGAAGTTTACTCACAACCAGGTCCTCCATGTGAAACACGCCAAGCTCCACATCTGGCTGAAGCTCTTGCAGAAGTGCCCAGGATAGGTTTTCTTGCAAAAACAGGACTTCTCTCATGCACCTTAAGATATTCCATAATGCAGTCATTGCTGCACTGAGATAGCACGGAGGACACTGTGCTCAGGACAGGCCATGGGCTTGACCTCATGTCTTCCTCCACCCTGGATGAGTGACCCAAAATAGAAAACCAGGAGAGCTGTCTCCAGGGCGTGAGTTTTTCCTCTAAGATGAAAAAACCCAACCTAGTCCTCTCTCACACTATTTTGGTGTATTCTGTGAGGCCAGGACGCTCTTGGGAAGGCCATGGCTGCCAGGGTACCAGCATAAACTGGAGAGGAGGCTTTATCCTGCATGACCACAGGCCAGAGAGGAGAGAAAGGACAAAAAAACCTCCTTTGTCTCTGCCTTTATCGTGTTGTCCTACAGATACCACATCAGCTTCGCATTTAATGGGTTAAACTGTGGAAAACAAAAAGCCTTCCATATTTACTGGTGTGATCTAAAAATACCCCAATTTTGCTGACAGCAGAAGCAAACACAGGCTCCCAGAGGCTTTCTTCCCTTGCTGAAAACAGCGTGCGGCGCCGCAGCTAGCCGACACTGCCCCAAGTGAGATGAGATGAGTTGAAAGAGCAAGCTTGGCTTCCCATCCCCTCCCAGCATTGCTGCGCATGGCGCCGTCACCCTCTGCCCCAGAGGTGGACCAGAAGGACAAACCTCAGCCCTTACCCATCCCTCTGCCCAGCCCCTGGTACTGGGTGGTCCCAGGTGCCAGGTGACTGCAGGGGGCCCTGATGCCACATGACGCTGAATGAACAGACTTGTTAGGTAGAATAGGATATCTTCTCTCCGCCGCCTCCCCTCTGCCCCCCAAAAGGCTGTATTAATTCACAGTTTTGAATAATCCCAGATTTTACTGCATTTGGGGTATTTTTCATTGGGAAGTTATAAGAAATACTTGCTATAATTTACTTATATCATGCTGGCATAGCTGTAGAGGCTTTTGGTTTCTATCTGCTTGCAAAGTTAGCAGTTTGTGTTCGCTGGTAACACTCACAGCCTGAGACCTTTTTGGACAGCCGATTTATTTGGCCAACATCATCCCAGCTGTGGTTTGCCTACCGATTTTCTGATTTCTAGGCTATAGGTATTCAAGTGTCTGAATGCTTGGTCAGGAAGGGAAATGGTTCTGTGCCCCAGCTCTTGTGCAGCCAGGAGGTATCAGCAGATACAGCTTGCTTGCCTTCCTCCTCCTCCTCCTCCTCCTCTCCGCTTCCAGATGCAAACACTTCCATATTCGGCAATGTGTAACTACGATGGCTTCTTAAGGGGGAAATATCTACCTTGGCAAATGCATTTAAGACTCTTTCTTAAGAAAGAGTTCTTCACGTTTTCAAGCATCACGTTTTAAAGCGTATGTGGACTATAGGGAAAATACATCTTAATGTCTGCTGGCAAGTCTCAAGTCTTGCATTTAAAAATGCCAAAAACCTCCCAAAGATTAACTAATCATAATTAATAAAGAAAATGCACTGTCATTGGAAAATTGGCTCCTGTGAGTGAGAAAGTGTCCTGAAGGGGGAATCAGAAGCCAAGGTTCATGAGATTTTAATCCCAGGTTCTTTATCAATTCCCTGTCCAGAGAGGGACGCTTAACTGCTTTGTTTGCTTTATTCCTTTCTGAAGGGGACTAGACATTAGCTTAGTCACTGTGGTGTTTAGGGGATTAATTAGCTAATTCAGCACCTCACTCTAATGATGTAAAAATCTTAAAAGCTTCACTGGAAGGATTTGAAGATGTATTTTAAGAATTATTGCTCCTTTACGACCTTTTTTGTAACACATCTTGGAAGAGTTAAAGGTAAGGCGAGAGGGGAAGATTTTCATTTTCATTTTAAAAAGGGACATGCATTTCCATTTGGCAAGATTTTGCATCCTGATGGGAAAATGTAAACACACAGTCTGTGATCTTGCCTCAATCCATATTTAATCTCAGAGAGTGCTGTGGTGTAACTTTGCAGACAACAGTTTCAGGAAGTGTGGGGAAATATTCCAGCCTTCCTTCTGCTTTGGAGAATCTATAAAGCGAAAAAAAAAGGTAGGTGAAGCAGGGCAGAGCTCTCATGTAATCCCCCCTGGAGGGCACAGAAGACATGGAAGAGAAAGTCACAGAGCAAAAGACAGCCTTTCTTTTAACAAGCAATGGGGAGAATTATACATCATCCTTTGGGATTAAGAAGATTTCCCCTTTTCCTCTGTGCAGACCCTTTTCTTTTGGTGGATAAGGGGGTGAAACCCTGCCTGTGAAAGCCGAGCAGCCAGAGGATGAAGCCCATGGGGGATTTCTCATACGGGAGAAGACGCTGGCCCTCTCCGCGCCAGTGATGCTCTGCCATAGGACTGCCTCCCACCGCCCCAGCAGCCCTCACCCACTCCCCTCCGCTGGGATGCTGCTCCGGGCCCGGCTTCGTCATATGGCAGAGGCAGCGGGTGGGAGTATGAAATCAGTTTGAGCCAGTGGCAGGAAGATGAGGGGGGTTTTAGGACCTGTTGGAGCGTTAGGAAGATGCTAGAGTTGAAGCCTACAGAGGATGGTGAGATTAAAAATAGGCTGTAGCCAGCCTTCCCCAGCATGTCAGCTTCTTAACTGCCTGCTCTCCTTGTGACCTGCTGAAGAAGAGTCAGCAATGGAGGAGATTATCTCTTCCCCCACCCTGACAATGCAGGGCGAAATGGTATTTTGCTCCTAACCAGATCCTCCTGCTCTCTCTGTCTGGTGAGGTCTTCTGGAAGTGTGTAAACCAAGCATTTCCTCCTTGCCAAGCCAAGGGACTCCTTCTCCCAAGTTCAACAAAGCACTTCTGTGCATCAGAGATGAGCTCATTCATTCATATCTCACAGGTTGCTTGCAGGCTTCCATTCTTTGAAAGGGGAAAGGACAATTTTTGTAGAAATCACTGGACATCGGGCTGCAGGATTTTTAATTCCAGACATTCATCAAGGAAAGCATTTCACAGAACTACATTATCCAATACAATACATACTACACCTTTGTACCTACCTTGGCAAACCTGTATTTATATTAAAAAACCACACAAAGACAACTCATAATGGTAAGAGGTGTTGGAACGCATGCTTAGATTAGGTAACTGAATCACCCACCCAAAAGCTCGTACTTTATAGGTGTCAGAAACAGTTTCTTCTGCCCTTTGCCAGCGCTGTGTGTTTCTGCACGTGGGCTGTGGTACAGACAAGGCTTCCATGAGCTGCGAGTTTCAGCTAGCCACGAGCCCAGGACATCAGCTCCAAAATTCAGGAAGAATCTTTCTAAAGGCTGCTGTGGTTTAGTTTTCCCTCCCCCCCCAGCTTTAACTGTCATACAACAGTGAGAGATCCTTCATGTGAATTGTTTTAGGAAGTCTGAAGGGTGTTTGCAAGTTTTCTAAGTTGGTCTCAAGCAGAGCCGAGGGCTGCAACACCGGGTTGCCTCGCTCCAGCGCTGGTTTAGCTTCTTCTGGTTTGTTAAAAACATGCTCGAGGTAACAGTTTGTGAGTGGGTAAAGCACTGTGCAAAGATGCAGTGCCTCATTAACACCCCTTTTTTCGTGTGCGCCCCTTTCAGAGCAGTACTGGTGAATAGTAACAGACTGCTGGACATGCTGGAGCCCTACAGCTTTCTAGATTCAGTCCTGTTCTAACTCCCAGTGCAATTTTCCCTTTTACAGCTTCTGTGGAATAAATATTCCCCCCAGGAGAGAGCCACCAGGCAGAACAAAGGTAGACTGGTATTTCCACAGACACACAGCACTCCCTTGTAAACTGCCTACAGTGCATAAATGGTTACTGCTGGGGGTGGAAGGAGCCAAACCCCAGAGAGTGTTTATTCATTGGTGGTTTTCAAGTATACATATCAGTGTCATTAAATGGGAGACTGAGTGAGTGTCTGAGTGAGATGGGGCTGTGCCTCCATTTGTCCTCTAGCAAAGTGTTCCCAGCTTTTCAGCACCGCAGTGGGAGCACAAGAAGGGGGATGTGATGAGAAGTGGGTCTGAGGGAAGGAATTCAGCACAAAGCCATGGATTTCACTGAGCGTTTTGTTGCTGCTCTCTCCCTAGGAACATTTGTATCTGCTTTCACCGTGCTGTGCGGAGCCCGGACCGACCTCCCCGACAGACACATGTGTTGTGTCTTCTGGCTGAACATAGCCGCTGCTCTGATTCAGATCCTGACGGCGATCGTGATGGTTGGCTGGATTATGAGTATATTTTGGGGGATGGACATGGTCATTCTCGCAAGTAAGTACAGTGCACGCTTTCCCCCGACTTCTCACCTCTGTGGCCGCGTTGCTGGGTCCCAGCTAACACCCCTGCAAGCCATCGTACTGTGCTGTAGGGACGAAGAGCCACAGGATGGGCTCTGGAAGTCCATGAGAAACACAGCAGGCAAAGGAATTGCTGGGAGGCAGTTGGGATGGGCCCTGTGATGCATCTGGAGGAGCATCCGATCCCATCACATGGAGTGGGATATTCCTTTCCCCTTTATAAAATGAAAAATGCAGGGAGGAGTGAGGCCCCACAGCACTATGAACTCTGCTGTCTGGAGCCCCTTCTGCCTTGGTTGCGCCCACATGCGTGTTTGAAGGAGAAAGCCTTTTCTCCCTCGCAACTCCGGCTGCATTTCTCTGGTTAGCAAGACCTTCCCTCTAGGCCAGTTCTACTCCCAGGGAGCACATGGGGCCAGCTGACCCCAGAAAAGCCTTGGGGACTCTCCCAAACTCTCCTTCCTCCCCGTAATACATTTACCCAAAGGCTTTTTTTCATGTTTCACCAAGTTCTTAGGCTGAACAGGACTGTTTAGCTACTCCTAGAAGAATTTCCCCTACACCCTTTAAGGAGGCTCTAAAACATTAGTCTAGGGGAAGAAGAGAGGAATCCTTTTCTAAGCAGACATAATTTAGATCACTCACTTTATCTGCTAAAGACTAAAGTATCATTTTGCATCTCTGCCATATTGCAGAGAATAAAGGTGACAACCTCACCTCGCAACTCACACTGCTGGTTGTCTGCAAGATGCCATTCCCTTTCCAAAGTCTGGGAGAGGCCTGTGGGCATGGCCCCGAACTCCTTCAGGCTGGCAGGGCAGGCAGTTCCCAAAGTGAGCGCTTCTCCTGAAGGACATCTTACCAGCAGCTTTTGCCATTTGGTTTGAAGGGGCTCCACTTTGTCATCTCTGATGATGACCTCTGTGGCTGCATGACAGAAGAGAAGAAAGGATCTCAGGAAATTGCCAGGCACCTGCTTAAAGATTAAATGGATGAAACTGAAAAAAAAACAGCAGGAAAAGAGTGCACATCTTCAGCTGACAAACTCAGGGGTTAAACCCTCTTACCAAGCCACCTGCTAATTTCTGAATCAGTTTCAATTTACAGGCTGAGTTAAGGGCAATCCCCATGCAGAGCAAACAATAGATATTAAAAACCTTACCATAAGCAAGGCTTTCCTCGGGACAAAGGCAGCACTGCCCTTTGGTTTTCCCTGCAAACCACCTGCCAAATTTCATCTCAGGTGCACCTGCACGTCATGGGTAGCCCGAGTTATTTCTGAGGGTAAATTGTGACTTGGTGTACGTCTGTGATGTGTCTTTAAGAACCCGCCTGATGTGTGTGCAATCCCATGATTACGTGTTCATAACCATATGCTCTTCTGCTGTTCCTCTGCTGGACAGCCTCCCTGCACCGCACAGTGCCTGGCAGATCCAGTTCTGCAGTGGCGGGGAGAAGCAGGAAAACATCTGTCCAGCTAGAGACCTCCAGCTGAAGCCACGACTTGCTTTTCTCTGTAGTCCTGCTCCTGTATGTCCTCTAGCTGGGGCTTAGGAGAGTCTTGCTGGTTTTCCAGTTTGGTTGCTGGGGAAAGATCTCCCCAAAGCTGTTCCCCGCTGGCCTGGCTGCACCCCACCAGCTTGGGAGGCAGAGGGTGGGTGAGCAGCGCGTGGTGGGAATTGCTCAGGCCAAGAGGTCCCCAACCACAGCAACAGCAGCTCATCCCGGCCCCTTTGGTGGCAGTCGAGAAGGGTAAGAGGAGTCAACATTCCTTTTGCTAACCAGATGTATATCATCTGACAAGTTGCAGCCCTTGGCAGTTTCTTGCTGTCTCATTAAGTATCTGGGGTTTAATTTTATGTACAATATAGAGAAAATAATGGCTAAATAAAGCAGCTCTTGATCGATGGAGAATGAAAGAAAATAGTAACATATATTATATAAATAATAATAAATTTAAAAAACAATAAAAGAAAATAAAAGAAAACCTTCATTTTTCAATCAAAACAAAGTAGCGATCAATTGCTCCCAGATGTATCAAACAGCCTGCCAGACATTGTTTTGTTTTTTTCATGTTTTGTTTTCATGTTAAAAAAAAAAAGAGTTATAACTTAAAAATGAAACAATGTTTCAAATGCAAGAAATAAGACAATTTCATTTAAAAACACTGCCAGGAAACATTTTGCTTTGCCTGGGGTTTGCTGATGTGCAGACGGATACTTTTTGATGCACTGGAGAGAAACTGTACGCTGGAACCTGCATTTAGATGGGGAAGAGCTAAAAAAATATGAAACCACTGCCCTCCTCATCTTTCTTGCTGTGAAATGGTGGTTTCCATACGATTTTCATGGCTAAAGGCAGGGCAGAGCGGGTGGTGTCTAAGCCGAAGTGGAGGCCAGTGGCAAGGAGAAGGATGGGAAGCAGCTGGGGCTGGGGGACTCCGCTCCAGCTTTCCCTGAGGGATGAGTGCCTCAGTCCCTGGATGGGGGCCTGCCTGTCTATCAGCTGGTGGAGAGCTGGATGGGAGGTTCAGGAGGCTCGTTGCCGATTTTCGCCTTCTAGTGCTAATTCTCGGCCATTAAAGGGGAGCCCTGCAGGAGCCTGCTCTGAGGGGAGAGCTTTGAAGATAACGAGGGGCAAAGGAGAATAATTATAGGCCCATCAGGTACACTTCAATTCCTGGAAGAAGTAATGAAACAAGTGACTTGCGTTCGTTTAGAAAATAAAAAGAAACAAAACAGCAGCTGCCCTGGGTTTGTCTGGAGCAAGCTGTGTCAGACGGGCTTGATTCCCTTCTGTGCCAGAGGGATTCATTTTGTGAGTGGCGGCCGTCAGCCGTCCCTCCCGACTTACAGGTGCTGACACCATCTCACACAGCTTTCTTACCAGCAAGCCAGGGAGACCGTGGCCTGGTGAAAACGTCCTTGAGAACTGTTCTCTAAATCCATTTTCCTGAACTGGAAAGATATAAGGAGAGGTGTATTAAAAGGCTTACGAGCCCCACACCACCACGGCTGCGAGGATGGCAGGCACAGTGCCTGGATTCAAGCAAATCGAAGAAACAGTCTGGAAAAATAAATGGACACTGTTCAGTAGAGACAAGTCCAAGACGCTAAGGAGGGATTAATCAGCTGCATAAATACAAGCTAGGGAACAACTTGTTTTTCAGAGAAGGATGTGGTGGCTGCAGTGAGTCACAGGCTGCACAGGAGCATGTTGCTGTGGAGGGAACAAACACAGGTAGGAGCAGAGCCTGTAGGATGTAAACCGGTCTCCTCACCTTTCTTGGCACATGTAAAGCTGTGGTGAGGCTTGTGGCCAGCTTTGGAGGGTGCACTTGATGCGGAGAACCTGGAGAGAGTCCAGAGGACTGTGAGAAAGCAGGCAACCAAGAGGCTTGGTGGGCTAGTAAACGTGAGAGGGCAGCAGTTTAGGCTAAGACAGGCTTAAATAACAGCAGGAAAGATCTTTGTGGAAATCAGGAGATGTTTTCAAAACGCTGAAGAGGTAGCGTGGCAGGATCTGCCCTCTCTGTCACTGGAGAACCCCAAGAGAGGGTGGACCCACATGTGTCAGGAGCAAGGTGGGACACGGGAAGAGACCGACTGACCTCAAGGGGTCCCATCCAGTGCTCATCTCCTGTAAGGTGCCCTTTAGCAGGATATATCCCAGAAGGAAGATTAATTGAATGCAGGCTTATCATCACGCTTAATTACTTTTGGCAGCACAATGGCATGGGCCATTTTCTCTGCTAATTTAAATAAATTGCCAGCTGGCCCCATTAAATGCCACGGATATCTTCTTTAAGCAGCCATATGGCTTTGCCAGCCATCATTCGGCTTACCCGCTGTCTGAAGGCAAAGGTAGATTAAAAGGAAACACTTAATTCTTTTGCAAAAAAAAAGAAAAAATAATAATAAAACCAACTCTGGACTCTCCACCGCTGGCTGCAGGTATCCAGCTGCCCTCAGTGGGCAGCGCTGCCACACTGTGCTCACCTCCAATCCCTCTGGACAAGGCTGCGGGGACGAGGCACAGGGCTGAGGCGAAACAGCTAATAAGCTGGCCAAGGCCAACTGGAAAATGAGTCTCCTAAGGCTTTCCGGGCAAAGGCACACCTTGTCCACAGCCCACCCAGCACGCGTCTTCATTAGCTGCAACAAGCACCATGCAGGATGAACGCAGAGGAACAGCCTTTCCAGGAACTCCCTAGCTGCCCAGCGCTGCTTGTAAAGGGTTTTGTGCCGTTTCTTGGCAGAAATAACACAGTAATCGATATCCAATGTCACGCTGAGGTGGCATAGGGGACAGAAGTCGGGGACTGTTTGTCCAGACGTTGTTGTGCTGCTAATGAACACAGCCAAGAAGCCAAGCCTGGTTTCAGAAGGGAGCCCTCGCTCAGCTTCTGGCCTCTGAATTAATGCCTTGCGTGTCTGCGCCTGTGAACCAGCAAAGGTGCTGTCGCTTGTGGTTTCACAGGACGGGGACTCCTGCTGCAGCCCCTGCTTCTGCAGGCGGCAGCTGGCTCTTGAGGACTGATTGCCACCCCGTAATAAGAAATTACCTGTAATCACACCATCCGCTTGTCACTCCTTTGCTAATTACAGCACTCAGCCCTAGCCAGAAGCAGCAGCAGATGATTGCATGGCTACTGGACGCTCGGGCTCCGAGGGACTTTGGAAAGCATCACCAAACCTCTCTTCTTCGCAGGGCACCTGCTAGGGCAGGTATCGCAGCTTCCCTGGGAAGGAGAGGGAGCAGAAAGCTTTTGAGAAACTCAGAAGAATATCCCAAAACAGCTGGTAACCCTGCATGCAATGAAGGCAATTCTGAGGACGAATTGCCCGCTTTGAGCCATTATCTTTTTTAAAAGACCCACCCCCCCAAATTGTGCCTAAGAAAAGTAGGTGAAATACCCTTTTTTGCAGTTTCCTACCAAATGCTGTGGTAGGGTAAGTTCTTAAAATATTGTAGGAATGTTAAATACTGCCAGGGTTTGCAGCACCCAGCTGGGCTAAGGCATGCCGCGGTTGTGAGTTATCGGTGGGCACAAGCAAACTCAGCAGCAAAACTGCCGAAAAGCCATCAGGTGTAGTTTTCCCAGTGCTCAGAGTGTGAGTGGTGTGCCACATGCCGTCCAGTACACCGTGCTGTCTTGTTTGCCACCTTCCTTCGGCTATTCCCTTTTGGTCAAACCCACGAAATGGCAATGTCACAGGGGAAAGTGTGGGAGCGTGGCTCAGAGGTGTCAGTCCATCCAGCCTGTCTGGATTGGGGCCAGTGAGCTGGAAAGCAGGTGAGGATTCCCCCATCCTCTTTAAACAAGAGCCTTAGATGAAACGACCCACTTCAAGTACAAGGACTTTAAATAAGGTTTAGCTGTCTGGTGGTAGAGCAGCTGTTTCTCTGTTTACTCTGCAGCCCCGATTTATTCGTTCATTGCTGGTTCTCCATGTGTTTCGGATATATTGTCTACAGTTACGTTTCTCCCTCTCTCTTTCTTTCATGTTACTTTGCCTCCTTTTGTTCACCATCAAAGTTTCACAAGGTAAGTTTGTTTCTGTTCCTCCTCCTCCTCACACCCCGTGGCAGCTCCCTACGGAGAGCAGTGAGCACTCGGCTGGGACAAGCCATGTGGGATTTGCTGCCTGTTCCCAGCCGGAGTCCAGCCGTGTGTGTGTGTGTGTCTGCCTGTCTCTGTGTCTGTCCTGTGGCTGCACAGACACGGGGACGTAATCTCCACCCAGCGCTGAAATGCCCCTCAGGCTGCCCCAGGGCACCCTCAGAGTAGGGCAGGGACCTGTTTCAGCCTCGAGAGCACCCTGAGGCCATCCTCCGCACAAACCCACTCCCTGTAGGGCAGCCTGTGCACAGACTGGTTTCTTTTTGCTTGAATCTAACTTGCAGTGGTTTACCAAAGAAGTGCAATTTCAAGCAAACTTAATTAAAATCAGTGATTCTGTGCACGGATACTCAGACCAACTTAATCTTGATCCCAGAGCTGTCTGCTTTACAGAACTGCACCGTAGCTGTATTGCAGGCTTACTAATGTGAAGCTCCTTCATACAGAATAGCTATTCCTGTGCAAGACATGCAACTATTTTCATGTATAAACTGCTTAGTAAGTTAATTCTGGAGCATTTTAATAAATAAGTTTATCAAAGGACAGGTCATCTTTTGGCTTACTTTGGTCTTGTAAAGAGAGATACAGGTTCAGCCACTGTAACTGGCTTCCATTCAGCTTCAAAACTGATAGCAGGACTGAAAGGATTTCTATTATATCTTAATAAAAAGCATGGCTACACAAGCAAGTTACTGTAAGCATAACCTAGCTTGCTTACTTTAGCTAACGACTATGGCATGCCCCAGCTCTCTGGTTCGTGTGCTTGATATGGTGCTGTGAGTTTTTTTACCATGCTACCTAAACAAATTAAACCAATGCTGTAGACAAGCCCATATTACAGGTTTCCAACGAGCTCTTCTTGTCTTCAGAGCTGACTCACACTTAGAACATAAACACATAAGAAATTGTTTTAGCCCCCCTAGAAAAAGCTGTTTGAAAGAGATGAGAACCTTTCTGTTCAGCTGCACAGAATGGGCAGCAATACAGTGCAGGGTCATACCTGCTGGTAAGTGTCATTAATCTCTTCCTCTAATTCCTGGTGCTGGTTCATCAGCAGGAGATCCAGTCTGCCAAGGCTGGGGGCAGGTGTGGATTTTCCAGAGTTTATTCACCAGGGCCAATTCTTAGTTCAGCCTGAAGTCCCTTAAAGATAGGGGTTGTGGCACTTACGGGTATTGTGTGCTCAGCTTTAAGGGACTTACAAAAGCCTGACATAAAAATTGGGAAGAAATGCTAAAAAGCATCAATGAAAAGGTGTTCAAAGAGTTAAACGTTCTTCTGAGACGTGAAATTTCAGACTCCTTTGAAATTCAAAATATAAAAATGACCAGGCTACTTACGTTACTTAAAGAGAAAAAACCTCCGGATTTTTACAAGATTTCTGGTTGAAAGATCTTCACTATCGCAGGCAGCGCAGGTCAGGACAGCTTGGTTACTTCTTTAAAAAGGAGATCTTTTGCACTGACACTATTATAACAACAATACACACTTCTCTTAAAAAGAAAGCAGGTAAAGCTTCTGGTGCAGTCATTGCAACCACCTAGCAAAGTCTTAAAAAAAAAAACCCAGCACAGTATTTTTCTTGTTATCCTGGGTCAGCAGAAGAGCTGCGGGTGCTCTCCTATTGCCCTTCCCTGCCGTAGCCTGCCAGGGAAAGGAGCCCTTCCCTATGGGATTTGCAGCCTCCACTCAACCACTACATGCAGGATGGAAAATCAAGTGGGGCCCCAGCCCCCCGAGGAGCTGTGACGAGCAGTGGGACAGGCTGCTTTAGCCCTTGCAGCATCCGTGTGGCTGCAATGCAATGGGGCGAAGCATGAGCCAACACAGAGCCCCCCCGAGGGCTTTGCTGCCTTGGTCAGGAGGTGCATTAGACCCCACGGCCGGCGGAAGAGGAGGGATCTGGGCAGTTTCCCAGTGCAATTGGTTTTCCTGCTGGAAAGATCCATTTTCTCCAGCCCTGCCAGATGAGCTGCTGTGCCCTGAACAAACGCACCTGTAATTCTGCTGGGCTGGAGCAAAGCAAGCGCATAAAAAGCAGTGAGAATATCATTAGGGAAAGGGCCCATGGAGGCATCCCAAGGTCTGTGTTTGAACTCCGACAAGTCAGCCTGTGATGAAAGGCATCCCCCTTCTCCTCCAAGAGATGTTCGTTCACCTCTGCAAACCGCAGTGCAAATTGGTTGCTGCTGAAGAGCTCTGTTAGCAAAAGCTAGCACAGGAACTAAAAGGTGGATAGAGGAAACCAGCCTTCTCCTACCTGGCAGTCCTCTGGAAGGATGAGGTTCAGACGTAGATCACAAGTGGAGATGCGAGTGTGTCAGATGCACGACCATCAAGCTGCCAGCTCCGCGCTTGCCAACAGCAGTGTCTCTGGAGCAGTTGCTAAGGGCATAAGTCTCCCCTACGCTGCAGAAAACCATGCTCCGTAAAGGTTTTAGCTTATTGGGCTGTACTGGCATTGGAGGCCGCAGGTACCTGCTGCGCCTTTATAACCTGCTGGAGCAGCCGTGCCTCTGCCCATGCTGGGGCCGGTGGCAGGCAGGCACCGCAGCAGCAGGGCTGGCCACCAGCGGCCGCATCACTGTGCCCAGGAAGGTGGCTGCACCCCGTGGTTGCCTGGGGCAAGCGTTGGCTAGAGCAAGGCAAGGCAGCTTGCCAGACTGAGCCTGTCCCAGGACAGCCTCATGGCAAGGGGGGACGTGGCAACCCCCCTGTTTTCCCACGTGGTTTGCCGCTCCTGGTAAACCGGGCTCATGGCTCACTTGAGCCTCACAGAGGGTCCTCATTAGGTATAACACTAATCATGTTCCCTTCCCCTCCCTCCTCACAGGCTACAAGGAACAGGGGATCCCACAGCAGCTGTAGTGGCTGGGACAAGTATGGTCAGAGAAACACGGCGAGAGATTTCCTTTGGCAGCTGTGGGCCACGGACCTTTTCATTACCCTTTGTCTCTCTTCTTCCTTTTCTTTTGCTTCCTTCCGTTTGAACCTGGTTCATCTGCCCGTCCAGCGGAGCGGAGGTGCAGAGCAGCCGACGGAGACTTGCACTGATCCCATTGAGCAGCGGAGATGGGGCAAGCACAGTGTGGGTTAGGACTGGCCCCGGCCAGCACGCGGTGGGCAGCCGATGAGGAGGAGGAAGGTGTCAGAAGAAGGAGACATCCCTGGCAAAGGTGGCACCGGAGCCAGGGGAGCGGGAGATGCTGCTTTCTCTCTCCTCCCAGGGGGAAGTAGCTGAAGGTGTTTTGCCTCCTTTTTACGCTCACCGTTAAAGGAAACCGGCTGTGAACATCAAATGCCAAGGAGCTACCAATAGATATATGTACAGTATGTAAAAGCAAACCAGTGGTACTTTTTCCCCACCCCGAGAGTCCATCCTTGACTGCTTTGCGGTAGCGGAGAGCTCAGCCCAGCCTCCTCTGCTGTCTGTGTACATATGATGCTCAACGAAGCTCTGTCCTTGCAGATGTCTTGAGAAATGCGCTTGCTGTAAATCGTATTGTACCGCTGAACTGACCGGGGCCGTTCCCTGCTTCTGTCCGCTGGCACCATGTGAAGACCAGATCTCCCACTGGCCCCTGGGGACGCTTTATCTAGCAAGGGACCGGTGCCCCGCAGCGCCTTGCCTCTAGGGTGGTGGGCGCAGCCCACACGCTCTCAAAAGCTTCTAATGTAAAACAATACCAGAGGAGCCAAAAAAAAAAAACCAAAAAACTTTTCCTCCCCTCCCCCGGAAAAGTCCTTGCTGGCAGTGTCTCCGTGCTTTGGAAATGGATCCCCTTACAGCGCGGCGTGTGCTGCTGGCTGAAGCAATGTTCCCGCTCCGCTTCTCCAAGGTAAGTGCCCAAGCTCAAGGATCCCGACCTGGTGCTAACCAGGTGCTTGGTAGTGGTCGTGGCTGGAAAGCCCGTGGCCAGATGGGGTAGGGCTGTGGTTTTGTGGTTTGAACACACGATGTGCAGAGATAAATTGGGCATCCAGGCAGAGTGACCCCTCCAATCCTGGCCGGTGTTTCGGCAGGGCGAGAGGAGCTCAGCCCTTGGGGGGGGACCCGGTGGCAACACCTGGCTGCTTTTCCACTCCAAAAGTGTGGCAGGAGGAGCACCGATGAAAAAGGGCAAAACCGGGCTGGCTGCTCTCAGCTGGGGAGGCTCCTTCCAGTGAGAGGAGCTTCACACAGACCCGCTGCCAAAAACAGGAGCCACCGGAGTGGGACAGAGCCGAGACCTGCTTCCAGCCCGTGGCTCCTGCAGTAGGGCAGACAGCAAGCAAGGGGACAGCAGCAAACTCCACTGCCCTGCAAGCTCACAGCCTCTCCTAGCACAGTGGTTTGCTTTTAAGGCAGGTTTTTGTCTTCCATGCAGAGCAGATCCCGTCAGTTAAAATAACCCCTGATGCAAAGAGAAGTGAAAAATCAAACAGCAGCAAGCCCCCCTGAGCACACGTGTCTGTTTGCCTGATGAGCTGCAGACAGAAAGTGCAGAAATACCTGCCCGTCTTCGAAGCCACCCGGCTGTGTTTGTGTGTGATTAACCCTCAGAGGCATCCCAGGGTTACACGGAGCAGGTCAGCTGCTGCCAAGGGTGGAGAGCCCTGCACTATGCAGGGCCCCTGCCGGTGATGCCCCCAGGGAGCTATTGCAGTAGGAAGTTCCTTGAGAGTTTACACCAGTGGGGAACATGGTTAAGCCTCCCCATAGCCCCATGTACTCTCCTGGCAGCTACAGACCCGCTGGCTTTAATGTGGGACCTTTCCTCCTAGAAAATTTCCTACCTGCCCAACACCCAGACTTTGCTCTGAACCTACAGCCTGTGGAAAGCAGGCACCAATGCCTCTCTGCTCTCCCAGCTCATTATGTCCTTCTCCAGGACTAATGATAAAGCCTAATACATAGTCCCAGCTAACTTCTGGTGGGACATGACCTGTCCAAACCACACAAGTTCATCCACCACAGGCGTTGGAGCTGATGACAAACTTTTATCACCCCACTCTTTGACAACTGCACGCTACAAAGAGCTTTGGGCTGCCTGAACAGGAGAAAAAGGCAGAGCTGGGAGCTGTGGGAGCACCAGCCTTCACTGTGAGACGGGAGCCTGCTGGCTTGAGCACTCCCCCCATCCTTGGTCAGGAGAGCAAATGGAACCCATGTAACAGCAATGCAGCTTTGTAACACAAACAACTCCTCACACATTTATCAAGCCAGACTTCATCTAGGGCAGTGTGTTTTGCAGGCATTGCCTCTGTACAGGTGCAAATAGTACCTGGTGTTTAAGCATGGTGTGTCCGAGCCAACAGGCTTGGCTAAACCTGCAGAACTGCACAAGAACCACTGAGCACATGTCCTACAGTGCCCATAGTCTAAAGGAGACACATTTAAACTAGCTCTTTGGCACATCGTTAGCAAGAGGAGAGGAGACATATCAACATGAAATGGGTTTGTTGAAGACCCTTCAGGTTAAGTTTAAAGCAATAATTCACACGTCGTGGCCAAATATTAACAGTACACTCCCGCATCTGTAGATAAGCTCCATCATTGCTGCCCCTGAGGTACAGCGGGAAGTGGCAGCATGCAGTAAGATTAAATTACCTGACTCCAGAGCAAACCCATGGCAGAACCTCTGGAAACTGCATTTCTCTTGCCTCACATCCTAAACTGTGGCTTATACTACTGTGCTGACCAGCCAGAAACAGGTATTTAGCAACTACCCCATATCCAAATGGGGGTGCTGAGCTCAGCTTTTTCAGCTGCTGCACAGAAAGCAAAGATCTGTAACACGGTGTAGACAGCAAAGCCACTCATTTGTAATGACAGATGAAAAAAATACCAATTTTTGGAGAGATGCAAGCCACACAACACAGGCAGCAGTGAAGCGGGGGTCTTTGGAAGACAAGCAGCAGTTGGTGCTGCTTGTTAACCCAGGGCTGGAAGAGCTCAAGAGGAAAAGCAGCATAGTTATCCTGCTATGATGCTGCACCGCAGCAAGGGGTGGTTTCCTTGCTTTGCCAAGGAAAGGCTTGCACGGCCGCAGCACTGGGGAAAACAAGCAACCTACTAGGTCAGTGGTGGAAAGATGAAACCCAAGAGCCATCTGATACCTGTGTTAAAGCCAAGGGATGAGCTCCTCAAGATTACTGTTGCCACAGCATCAGTCTGCTCAGGATGTTCAACAGTTTCAACTCTGACCATTCCTACCAAAAGGATGGGTTTAGAGGGTGGCGGCTCAGTGCCCTGTGCTGTAGCATCTGCAGCTCTGTGGCTTGCAGGACTGTATGGATGTTTCAGTAAATGACGAAGCTCAATTCTGTGAGACAGAGAAGCTCCACGCCTTCATTTCCCACCTGGGAAAATAAGGGGTAAATAGGATGCTAACCAAGAGCAAACAGGGAATCAGTGGCACATCCTGAAAACACTACACAAGGTGCTGCTGAGATTAGTGGGAACTTTATTTTAGAGGTTTATAACTAGTCATTAAGCCACACAAACAACTTGTCAGCTCAGCTGTAGCAAGCACAATGTCCAAGAGCAATGGTTACCCCTTGCAAGTGCCAAAACAGGAGTGCAAACTCCAAACAGTGCATCAAGTTAGTTGTGCCATGGTGTCAGGATGGACATGCAGGAGACTCTGCAGACAAGCTAAGGTCTGATGGTAGAGGTATTGAAAAGAAACTAAACTGAGCCTTTGGGTGCAGCAGCTCTGAAACAAGAGGAGCCAAATGTGGCTTAAGAACAGCTTGTTCTGGTGCCTGTGACAATGGCTTCACTTTTAGAAGATGGAGTCAAACATTTAGTGGTCAAGCAGCACAACAGGTCTCAGTTTGTCAAGAGTTAAACAGTCTGACATTTTCACTGGGCATTAAACTGCCCAAAGTGGTGTCGCCTGTGGCATCAGATGTCAGAAGATGCCCCATCCCAGCTGGGAGCTGCTCTGACAGGGCAGAGACCCAGCATCTATACCAAAGCTCCCCCAGGAACAAAAAAGTGGCAGGAGTAGCTGCTTTTCAGCACAGACAGGGTTTTGCTTGGCTTTTCTGGCCACATTTGGTCTGTCTGCAGGCTGTAGTGAGGACGGGAAAATTGAATTAGCCAGGGAAGAGCTTGTATGGAAACGCTGCCCTCCCCAGGACTGCTGCAGGTCTCTGGAAAGCATCGCCTCAGTTACGTCTGTGCACTGGCTGCGTTTATTGCGTGAGGGAGTTTGGCACCAGCAGCACAGCACAGAAGGGCTGTGGGATTTCAGGCTTTGTTCTATAAAAATGTTTCTTATTTTTGACCTTTCTATGAAATTGGGGAAGCCAAGAAAACAGCCAAGGCACCACACCAGAGGCTCTGAAATCCATCCAGTGGCGACCCAGGACAAAAGGCCTTATTTCTGCCTGTGGTGGGGATTTGTTTAATTGATTTTAATTAGCAACATATAGATCCCCCCCACCTCTGCTTTAGGACAGCAGTAGCTCTATAGGTTGGCCTTGCTACCAGGAAGCAAGCACAAGATTGCATTTTCCCCAAAGCTGCCCCACTGCAGGAACAATGATGATGATAATCGGGACTGTTGGCAAAAGCAGAGGTTAAAACCAGCACCCCCGAGCTCCCCCCAGCCCAAGGGCGAACAGCAGCACACTCTCGAGCAACAGTGAGCCCTTGAGCCTGGTTTCAGGTCTCCCCATTGCAGTTGGCAAAGAAATATGGGCTGCAGTGAGTTCTGAGGCTGAGTCCTGCAGGGCAGGGCTGGGGAAGCCAGATGGGATTTCAAGTCTTATCGGTCTCAAAGGGAGCCTGCTCAGTCGCATCTTTAATACCAAACCCTGTTCCCCACCACCGACTTGTTTTTCCTCCTCTCGTCAGAGAGCAGAGCTTTGTGCCAGGGACAGACCAGGCAGAGCCTGTCCCCTCGAGGGGCTCCGGGGGAGCCCCTGTTCTAATGATACGTGCGTGGTGCCCACAGTTCACACACGGGTGAGAAGAGCCACATAGCGAAGACAGAGGTACGACTGCTGCTTTGGTGCTTTCACCCTGTCAGTGATGCTTGTCTTTCTCTTTAGGGCCAAATTAATAATCCAGTGCTTTTACGCCCATTTCCGGAGCACCGCAGAGGGAGACCACCCACTCCAGAATACCCACCAACACGGGGGATGGATAACTCGCCCCGGGCTAGTGCCTGCCGTGCCGTACCGCACCGCTGCTGCCAACTGACCCCTGCCTCTGAGCCACGCAGATGTGGCAGCCAGCGAACGCTTGATCTGGTCGAAGGAGCATGGCACCAGGCTGTCTCGATACCATCTTCCGCTTTATCAATATAGGTGTTTAGATGCAAGTTTTACAGCTAAGGAGCGATAGCAGGTAACAAAGAATAAATGCAGTTGCTTCACCCCCATCTGCCAGCGACGCGGTATTTTCTGTTGCTCCTTCCTGATTGTAAAAACCAGGTTTCTCAAAAAAAAAAAAAAAAAAAGGGCTTTAAGGAAATAGTTCCTTGGTACTTGAAGCCAGCCGGGCTGAACAGCTGATGTACTACTTGGTGGAAAGCAATTCCAGGTAGAAACCAAACCAAATGTCTCTTTGAAATTTGTGGCCAGTCATAAACCGGTTTCATTCTGGGTCAGCCCAATCATTTCCTAAGTTTGTTGGTGTTGCCAAATCTGTACTTACCATGGAAAAGGTGCTATGGCAGACGCCCCCCCCCGCCCCTTTGCCTGCGCTTGCTGCAGGGGGTTCAGCATCACTCTGAGCCGTGGCACACATGCCTGGCAATGGCAGCCGGTGCTCTGTGCCGGGAAGGGCTCCGGCACGCAGCCATGCCGTGGGGAGCGTTAGACACACAAGGTGCCTCCATCTGTGCCCCGTCCTGCGCTTCCCGAGACAAAGCTGCATGCTCCTCCCCGTGTGCATCCACTGTCACGCATTTTATTAAAGATCTTTCAGTCCTGCTGGAAATTGCCCCTTTGTCGTAGTCTCGCCGTGACGCAGCGGTTATTGTGCCGAGCGCCGTGGAGAGGAAACTGAAGAGTCACGGTCTCGCAATTCTCCAGGGGGCTGTTTTATTCTGCCCTTGCCTCACCTCCTGCGTGTTTTGGGATGACCCTGCAGTTCTCACACATGCATACACTCCAGACAGGGTGTATTTTATTACTATTCAACCCAAACTGCACCCTCCACAAAACACCACCCGGAGTTCATTGACATTTAAAGCCTAGATACAAGAAGAGTTTAGAAGCTTGCCTGCATCTGAAATTCCTCCCAGTCAAAACCAATGGCTTTTCCCACGCGCTTGCTAACCACAGCGTGATAACACGCCCCTGTATTTTCTAGCTGACTTCCCTTCATGCTCACACACATAACGCACTTTCGGGCAGCACTGAAATTTATTTTCCAAACTGGCACTCAGCATTTCCATCCCCCCCCGGGACCAGTATGCTGCAGAACCCCAAGTGACAGTGGCACCAGCTGAACCAGGGTTAGTTACAGTGAATCCCACGGGTGCCCACAACACCCACAAGCCATCGTTCCTCCTCTTGTCATCCATATGCATAACTAGAGCCAGGCTAAAATTCAGTGCTGCTTCTCCTGCACCCACCCAGCGGCCAGAGGGAAGTGACACCCCCCCACACCTCATTGCCCCCACTGAAATGGTGCAGTGGGACGCGAAAGCTACATAGAGTCTACATAGACTCTAAGACCAACAAGAGGAGAGTAGCTCAATCCCTCTTCCAGGTTTAAGGATGCTTCCAGCAGGCGGGTCAAAGGGAACAACATGTTTGGGCTTAGGATCAAAATAGTCTCACCTCTCCCAGTGCTGCCTGGAGGTGAGGGCAGCACTTCCCAAATACCCAGCAAACGATCCCACCCTGACCCACACCCCGCCCTTCCACACACAGACACAGGCGCTGCTCCACAGGCTGGCAAAGGGATAAGTTGTCTGTCACCGGCTCAAGTCCATGTTTTCCTTGGTTTTGGCCACGCTTGGGCGTATCGGGTTTTTCCACCCTAGGAAGGAGGGAAGGGGCTCTTGCCCACCTGCGCCATTTGCACTCTGATGGTGAGCTCACATTTCGTTTTCATGCCAAAGCCCAAACTGAGGGGTTACAGAGGACCATTTGTATGCCTATTTATATCGCCGAGTATTGGATTGTGACTTGCTGTGTTTTGATACTGTGGATTTTTTTTTTTTTTTAAAGTTAAATATATTCTATTGCTGGACAGCTGGAACGAAATGCAGAGTCTCTTTACATAGCCTGGAGAAACCCCGTCAGCCCTGGAGCAAAATGGGTGGTGGAGAGCATTAGTAGACACCAGCTCGTATCCACATTGCCAGAGGAGAGGAGGCATGACCCAGGGCACAGCTTTCTTAAGGAATTAAGAACCCAGAGCCTTACCAGGGAGCAGAGGGCTGGTGAGGAGCCTTCCCTGCACCTCTGGGATGGAGACAAGGGTGGGGGGGGAAAGCCACTCTGCCGTTCCCCTGCGCACACACCTACCAGCAATCCTTCTCGCCTGGGTTTTCTTTACAGCTTTAACACTTTAAAATGACTCCAGGCACATTATCCCTGCTCCCTGTGGGACAGCAGCCCTTGTGCTGCCGGGGACTTAGCTACGCACACCCGAGTGGAGCAGACCTTGGCAGGTGGCAGAGCTATCCCAGAGGAGCTTTCCCATGAAAGGCAGCTCTGCTGCCAGGGCCATCAGCCTGTCAAAACACATCTGCACATCTTTAGGAAGAAGTTCTTTACACTGAGGGTGGTGAGGTTGTGGCACAGGGTGGTGGAGGCCCCATCCCTGGAGACATTCAAGGCCAGGCTGGATGAGGCTCTGGGCAACTTCATCTAGTTGAAGATGTCCCTGCTGACTGCAGGGGGGTTGGACTAGATGACCTTCAAAGGTCCCTTCCAACCCAATACATTCTATGATTCTATGATCATGACCATCCATACTTCATGCTCACTGCTCCTCCTGCCACATGCAGCACCCAAAAGCGCCACTGCTCTGCTTCCTTCCCAAAGCCACCACCACAGGGTGGGGAAACACATGGGAGATCCCAGATGGACTTGCCAGTGCTTCCCTTGGTCATTTTTGAGACAAGCAAGGATCTGGAGTTTCTAACCAATTGCTTATTCATATGAATGTCCACAACCTAGTAGTTTTAACCCCAAACACTGGCAGACAGGTGGTTTCCAGGCTGTGAAGCCTCACCTGGTCCTCACCTCTATAGGATGCTCCTCACAAACATGGGTTTACACAAGCAGCTTGTCCGACACCAACTGTCCTCTATGCAGGAGACCTCAGGTTCCCCATCCCAGCCCCTCGGGAAAGAAAAGGCTGCAGCCATACCCCATGCGAGCCCTAGCAGTGCTCACAGAGATGGGTTTCAGTGTCCCCAGGGTGCCCACAGCCCCGCTGGGAAAGGGCCAGCCTCTTGCTCCATCAAACCCCCAAATGGAGGGCTACAGCACTGCCTCAGGTGAGAGCAGGGTGCAGGGAGCAAACCTTGCACACATTTCCCTGTGCTATAGTGGGACTGTGTGGCCCCTCACATGCCATGCATCCCATGACCGACCTTTCCTCCCTGCTGCAGCACTTTGACTCTCCCCACTGGGAAGGGGGAAGATGTCACCATGGCACAGGGCTCGGTGACATCTGCTGCCCACCAGAGCAGGGACGAAGAGGGAGTCGGGCAGCTTGGAGGGGAGGGGGCCAGTGGAAGAGGTGAAAGGTGTCTGGGAGGAAATGCAACGGTGCCCACGATATTCACCCTCCACAGCCCCAAATGCAAGGGCAGATGTTTGGAGACAGAGCTTGAGATATTAAATTGTGCTTATCCCTGTCTCCAAATTGCCTGCACAGCACAACACTCCTCCTGTTTGCATGGGCTCATGCAAGAGGAGCCACGAGACTCCAAAGCCAAGCGTGGCCCTGGAGAATTGGGAGAGGGTACCCCCCCAGCAAAGCTGGGGGATGCAGCCATCAGGAAGGTGACAGCACGGATCCCACATCATCCACCCTTCCAAGCTGTGCATTAGCACAGACCGTTAGCAGCCATCTGAGGCAGCCTCAGCAAGGGACACCCCACAGCGGGGACAGCCAGCCCCATGCACCTTGTCTTTTACGAGAAGAGCAGGGAAGGGGGAAGGCTGCAGACAGCTGTTTGCAGCTGGGCCAGGCCATCAGCTGCAGCAGGAGCACCAGAGGCAGGGAGCCCAGCAGGGACCGGTGCAGAACAGCCCTGCCCAGCCACAGGGCGGCACCAATGGGTCCAGCCTGGAAGGCTTCAACGGGACTCAGGGGGCCAAATTCAGATTTGAATGACAGACTAGTGAGAAGGGGGTCTTCTTGCACCCCAGTGGCTTTAAGGGATCCGGAAGGCATGGCAGAAAGCTCTGTTTCTCTTGCCATGTCTTTCTATTTAGGTTTCACCCCTCAGCACGAGAAGTGCTTTGGGATGAAAACTGATATATAATATTATGATACTATTAATACACCCGTGCAGACACGCCATCATGTGGCAAATCCACTAGAGAGATCTGGGATAATTATCTTGAAGAGACTTCTTTAAAACCCTGCTAAAGCAACCATTTCAGAAGGTGATGGGAAAACTTAAAAATAAAAAAGTATCACACAAGACAAAAACTGGAGCTTAGTCAAGACAGATAAACCACGGGGAGAGCCTTTATGCCTTAGCCTCATCCAAGCACCACCATGAGAACAGGTCTTTCCCTGTTCTCAAGCATGCCAGCAACTTTTGAGCCCCGCAGGCTGTTGACACCCACGTCCCAGGTGGGATACCCAAGGAGGCATCAAGGGGCAGAAACCCAGGAGGTTTTCAGGGGCTTCAAAGAGAGGCAAGAGGTGAGGAGCGCAGCCTGCAGCTCTCCAGGCTCCTCAAATGGGCAGCAGCACCAGCTCTGCTGGAGCAGACACAAAATCCCCATTCTGCAAGCAGCCTTGAAGCCAGACAGTGCCACCACCCAGAAACGTGGGCAGTGGGGTGACCAAAAGGTTCCTGGGGGTGCTTACCCCACAATATGCTGACCCTCACCAGGAGACAGCAGCCAGCAAACCTTGAGCCCCTGAAGAGCTGCAGACGCCCAACACAGCCCTGCTCTGCACTTCTCCAGCATCCCATGGGTGGGCAGAAGCCAAACTAGAGCTGCTCCTGCCCCCCCCCAACCCCAGCACAGAGCCAAAGCCCACAGCCACCCTGCTCCAAGCCCAACACCACATCCCTAGGCCAATCCCCTGGCCAGCCACCCACCTCCTCCAGAGCATGAAGCCCCAGGGGCGGCGCATGGCCACCACACACATCTCAGCCTGATGTCAGGTGCAAACAGTCTCACCTCCTAATAGCCCAGATGTCCTCACAGCACAGTTACAAGCCCCTGCTGCCGCCCCCCTGTATGCCCACCCAGTGCGACAGCAACAGGGGACCAAGAAAACACCCTCTCCAGCAACCACCACACAACCGGAGAAATTACCCTACCTTTGCACTTGTGGGCCCTCCAAGCTAGGCTTTTTCCACCTCCACCCCCAGCAGAAACACAGGCCCCCTCCCCAAACCAAGCTCACCTCTTCAGGGCTGCCACATCCAGCAGCACTCATGAGGAGCAACACAAGGCTGCAGCCCATGGCACCAACAACATTCCTGCACTGATGTAGAGCAGCTGAGACTTTATGTGTGAGCCAGAGGCATCAGTGGGCCCAGGTGTGCTTTGCGTGAGGCCAGCTGGGAGATTTCAGGCTGCTGTTACACCCACGGGGCAGGAGCAGCTCGGGCAGGAGGGCCGGGGTCAGGCCCAGCTTGCAGCCCACCCTGGTGGGGCGTCAGGGTCCGGCTGTAGGCAGCTCTCACTTGTGACAGCGCAGAGACAGGGAAATACCCTGCCTGGATATCGTATCATTTAGAGATGCATATTTAGTATAATTTCAATCATATTCTGTTCAAACTAGCCTAAGCAACAATTTGGAAAAAAAATAATATCCACGCAAAGGAGGGTTATTGCCAGGTATATGGGTGCTATCTCAAAATCTTCAAATCGTGCAGTCCAAATATACATTCAGATCTGAATGAAGCTAATGAGAAGTTAATATTACAATTACGGGCTACTTTGGAGCTTGTTCACAAAGGAAAATCGCAGCCCTGGGGAAGAGGGTGTGAGCTGCAAGGCTAGCGGGAGTGCACGCCTGCGGCTAGGGCACATGGCGTGTGTCCCCAGAGGAAGCCAAGATGTGGCAGCTGGAGCATCCGTGTGCTGAAAAAATGGCATCACACACCACCTCACTACAGACCTTTGGACTGAGGCTTGGGCTGCCACGCTGCTTCAGCCTGCTCCCATTTTCCACTCCGTCCGGCCTGCCTCGGTGGGCAAAGTGGGGGGACAAACCTCCCCCAGGCTGAGCCCTCGGGAAATGATGGATTGCTAAGCCCTGCAGCAGGAACCTGCAGGCAGCGCTGGTGCCAGCAGAGATTTCTTCACCAGCCCTCGGCATGGGGAGCTCCGGCTCCCACCAGTAGCCCGGGCAGTGCCAGTCGCTGGCTGACACCGAGCAGCTGCTGTTGGGGGGGGGATGCTGCCCGCTGCTCGCCCGCAGCAACTTCTGAGTTCCCCTTCATGCATGAAAGACACATAAAAACCAACACGTCCTGGCCCTCCTTCACTGCCAGACATTATTCCAAACATTAAGAATTTAAACTACCGGGTGTTCATGTCCCAGGAGGGATGCGGCCAGCCTGGCTCTGCTGGCTGCCCCTCCAAGGTGCCTACATCCCTCTGAGTGCCACAGAAGATGTTTAATGTCAGAGGTGACCTGAGCAGCCTGAAATTTGGGCCCAGTGGGGGCCAGCATGGCGACGGCTTGCTCACGGTCATGCCGGGCACGATGCTGCTCCTGCCTGTGCCAGGGTTGTTGTGCGGGACCGTGCTGCCCACCAGGAGCCTGGAGCCATCCTGGGATGCAGGCAGGAAGCTGCTGGGGGCTGATGCACCTTCGGTTGCCTCCAACCCCACTGAGCTGCTCCAGCTCCAGACAAAGCGGAATTAAAGCTAAGGCTGACTCCAAGGGCCTCTTCTGTTTCTTCCCCAAATGGAAAAGGCCTGTTCTAGGAAACCAGTTTCCTGGAGGTCTAATTTTAGAAAAAGGCTGTTTCTAATGACCCGACAGATGCTTTTTAAAGGGAAGGCAAGCATTCCTTGTGTTTGATTACAGTAGGGCTGGTACTCCTGGCACTGGGGAAACCCTGCTGCTGGGAGACAGCGGGGGATAAATCCAGCTGAGCCATGAGCATGGAAGCACAGCCGAAGGGATGAGCCTCCTGCAGAGAGGCAGGCACTAGTGGGGGTTTGGGGGATTTAGGGGATTTTGCACAGGCCCCATGCCTAGCTTGTGATGGATGAGCCAAGCCTTGGCCACAGCAGGCGGGCAGCGCCGTGCCCCTCTCCGACTGCGTTGATGTAACCTTCCTGGATGTCACCAAGTAAAAGCAGGTGTCGCTGCGTCTCGCTGACAGGGATTTTTCCAGTGTGGGTTTCCAGCAGAGCCCACAGGCAGCTGCTGTACCTGGAGTTACAGCAAACCATCGCGAGGGTCTGCTCACCTTCATGTGGTGTTAGCAGCCTGCAGAGCCCTTCCCAGGGGTACTGCCTTCTCCCCTCGCTTTTTAGGGGCATGAAAACAAATGAAGTGTGAATTTAGCATGTACAAATGATACTGCACTGACAGCACTGCAGTGGGAAATGGTTTTTTTTAGGCTCAGAACCTATACAAAGGGGAACCACATCTGCATCATCTCTGCCTTCCTGCCACAGGCTTGTGTTGCCTTTTCTTCCCACGTTCCCTCATCCAAACCAAACCCCATTTTTGCAAGAGAACTAGCTCTGTGTGTCTGTGTCCCTGCAGGAGAAGTCCCCAGATTCCTGTCATGGAAAGAAACGTATAAAGCATCTTGGAGCAAAAGCACCTCCTGACAGGGGGGGCAGTCGTTAGAAATCAAAGTACTTGGGTTTTGTTTTCTGGCTCTAGTCCGCTGTTCGAGTAAATCATTTTGTGCCCCTATTTCGTGCTCCTTTGTCCAGGTGGTTTCAAGTGTAAGATTTTTACATTAGGGAAAGCGTGTTTGAACACCTTGGTGTTGGGCAATGGGGAAGGAGCTGGCCCCGGAGCTTGCAGGACTGACATTACAATTACCGACACACATCGAACAAGGGGCAGGAGACACAAAGTGCCAGCGAACGGGGCTCAGCAGCCCCGAGCAGGCAGCGGAGCGGCACTGGCAGCAGGGTGAGCCGGCAGGGCCCAAGAGGTGCATCTCCCACCGAGTTTCTTCCAGTGCTCTCCCAGGTGGGATTTCCTCGGGAGCCTCCTCCCCAGGCTTTCTGTTCTAAGCGCCACCAGCAGCAGCTCTCCTCTGCTCTCTGGCTGCTCCCGGGTGGAAGCACAGTTTTTCCTTGGAGAGGAGCTGGAGCCACGCAAGACAGGTCACTTTTAAGGGTGGGGAGAGAGGTGGGAAGAGAAACCCAGCCAATATAAGAGTAACACCAGTCCCTGGGGCGTCTCTCAGAGCAGTAAACCTCCACCTAAAGCCGCCTTTGCTGTGCTCCAGTGCCTCGGTGGAGAGTATCACTAGTGGTGGGCCAGGGGACAGACGACCAGCACATGGCAGCCCCTTGTCCCCAGTCCCACCATGAGGGTGGGTGAAGCAGGGTCCCGGGTATGACGGGGCCTCTCCCTGGGGCCCCAGGACAGCCATCTCATGCTGCTTGCGGGAGTGGAGTGTGACAACTTCCATGGACCCGAAACCATGCCGGAAAAGCGCAAACCAAACCGAGAAATACTACAGCGGGGCGCTGCCTGCCTTCACCATTTGCAGCGGGTTTTAATTTTATTTTTTGTACACGTCGCAATAACAAAGAACAAATTTGTCTTTTTTAAAGCCGAGGAAGAGAACAAAGTGCAGACCCACACAAGATGAGGGCCTGTAGGTCAGAAAGCTGTCCCTCGGGGTGGCCGGGGGGGGCTGTCCCTCGGGGTGGC
>VXBO01014212.1:59878-132634 GCA_013400135.1 Rhinoptilus africanus
ACCCCACAAAAAAACCAACCCCTCCCTGACAACCCAGGTTGTCCCCACACCTTCATTTATGGCCAGCAATTCATTTAGTTGGCAGCAATTTATTTAAGCAATTAAGATCTTGCTTTTGCGGTCTCACCGCTCAGGCAGTGCAACTCCCTCCTTTCTCTGGATGGGGCCCTGAGCAGCCTGGTCTGGTGGGAGGTGTCCCAGCCCAGGGCACAGGGGGGACTAGAGGATCTTTAAGGTCCCTTCCAACCCTGATAATTCCATGATTCTCAGATTCTCGGGTCAGGGGCTCTGGCTGGGGGGAGGACAGGCAGTAGCGCTGCCCTGCATCATCCATGGCGGGGGCAAAACACCTCTTGGGGGCCTTCCCAGAGACCCCTAAACCCACACCAGCTGGTGCCACCAACAACTCACACCACACGAGCCTCCGACCCTCCTCAACCACCACAGCACAGTCCTGCACGTTCAGAGATTGCAACTCACAGCTGGGCCCCAGCACCCCCTTATTTATAGGAGGTTCATGCTTGCAAGTAGTACCTAATTAGATAATTAAGAAGAAAATTAGCTGCCCCCTCCCCACCTACAGCCTGAGCAGGCTGCCTGTGCCCCTGCTGGATGTGCTGGGAGGTTCTGTGCCGTGCCTCAGCAGCATCTAAAGTTTTCTTTGTAGCTTTAACACAAGTGCTGGCCTCTCCTCTATATTGAGTTTATCAATCATTTAGTTTATTAATCCCTGAAGTGGCAGGGAGCCCAGGGCTTTGCTTTGGGGGTGCAGCAAACCAGGTTGGGGGGAGAGCAGGGCTCTTGCTGTGCTGTGTGTCGCACTGTGTGTCACACTGCGCCGGCACCCCCAGCCTGCCACTGGGGCCTGCCCCTTCCCAACCCAGTGCATAAACCTCAGGGTCACCAGGTGCCAGCACTCAGCCACGAGAGGTTTTTCCCTCTCTGCCACAACATCATGTTATTGCAGTTCTGGAGGCTTTTGTTTTCCTGCACAGGGAGGAAGAGGAGCCATGTACTGACAAGACTCCCAGCGGCCCCCCAGGCATTGGAGATTTAAGTAAGACACTGGTAAGGAGGCTGCCGGAGCGGGCACGCCAGCCAGCCAGGAAACATGTACCTCTTTCTCACAGCCCACGAGAGACCGCTCGGCGCACGTCTAACAGCCTCACATCTGTAACGCTACCAGCTCTGTCTCGTAGAAAGCAGTTTCTAGTCTTTAAGCAGAGTCCACGCTGAGTTTCTCCTGCGGTTTGTTTTAGAGGTGCCGTGGTGAGCAGCAGAGATGCTGCAGGGACTGGTCCCCAGGCCGGGCTGCTCCCTGGGGTCCAGGCACGGGGTGTTAAATCTGACTTTCTTACCTGTCCCCCTTGGCCATGGCTGGCCCGGGACAGGCTCCTGCTGCCCTGTTTTTGCACAGCCAACCAGGAGGGACTGGAGCTGCCTTCAGGCTCTACTGCCTGATTTCTCCTAAACGTAGCACTAGAGAAAAACATAAAGATCAAAAAAATTCCTGGTCTGGAGCTGCCTTTGGTGGGCTTCCCTGCAGAAGGCAAGTGGAGACACTCAGTCTTCTCCCCTCACCCAGCCTGGACCCCCGGCTCCGCTCCCACCCTGCCAGTTCCCCTTTCTAAGGATCTGTGCCCGGTGCAGGATCCTTTCCTGCTCTTTTACNCCAGCGCACGTTATTTGGAACCCAGGAGGGAGCTGGAGCGGCTCAGGTGAAGGGCATCCCCAGGCTGCTCAGTTCCCCCCCCTTTCCAGGGTGCTATTTGGCCTCCCCGGCACCCCCCTGCGAAGCCACCCCCACCACAGCCCCAAAACCCTTGGGGGGAGATGCAAAGGCTTTCCCATCCCAGCAGCTCCCCCTCGCTCCCTCTTCCCCCCACAACCCACTGCAGAGGGGGGACACGGGGCCCTGCAGGAAGCCCAAAGGGGCTGCTTCCAACCCCCAGGCTGCCAGACTCACCGTGCTCCCAGGGACANAGATTCTCGGGTCAGGGGCTCTGGCTGGGGGGAGGACAGGCAGTAGCGCTGCCCTGCATCATCCATGGCGGGGGCAAAACACCTCTTGGGGGCCTTCCCAGAGACCCCTAAACCCACACCAGCTGGTGCCACCAACAACTCACACCACACGAGCCTCCGACCCTCCTCAACCACCACAGCACAGTCCTGCACGTTCAGAGATTGCAACTCACAGCTGGGCCCCAGCACCCCCTTATTTATAGGAGGTTCATGCTTGCAAGTAGTACCTAATTAGATAATTAAGAAGAAAATTAGCTGCCCCCTCCCCACCTACAGCCTGAGCAGGCTGCCTGTGCCCCTGCTGGATGTGCTGGGAGGTTCTGTGCCGTGCCTCAGCAGCATCTAAAGTTTTCTTTGTAGCTTTAACACAAGTGCTGGCCTCTCCTCTATATTGAGTTTATCAATCATTTAGTTTATTAATCCCTGAAGTGGCAGGGAGCCCAGGGCTTTGCTTTGGGGGTGCAGCAAACCAGGTTGGGGGGAGAGCAGGGCTCTTGCTGTGCTGTGTGTCGCACTGTGTGTCACACTGCGCCGGCACCCCCAGCCTGCCACTGGGGCCTGCCCCTTCCCAACCCAGTGCATAAACCTCAGGGTCACCAGGTGCCAGCACTCAGCCACGAGAGGTTTTTCCCTCTCTGCCACAACATCATGTTATTGCAGTTCTGGAGGCTTTTGTTTTCCTGCACAGGGAGGAAGAGGAGCCATGTACTGACAAGACTCCCAGCGGCCCCCCAGGCATTGGAGATTTAAGTAAGACACTGGTAAGGAGGCTGCCGGAGCGGGCACGCCAGCCAGCCAGGAAACATGTACCTCTTTCTCACAGCCCACAAGAGACCGCTCGGCGCACGTCTAACAGCCTCACATCTGTAACGCTACCAGCTCTGTCTCGTAGAAAGCAGTTTCTAGTCTTTAAGCAGAGTCCACGCTGAGTTTCTCCTGCGGTTTGTTTTAGAGGTGCCGTGGTGAGCAGCAGAGATGCTGCAGGGACTGGTCCCCAGGCCGGGCTGCTCCCTGGGGTCCAGGCACGGGGTGTTAAATCTGACTTTCTTACCTGTCCCCCTTGGCCATGGCTGGCCCGGGACAGGCTCCTGCTGCCCTGTTTTTGCACAGCCAACCAGGAGGGACTGGAGCTGCCTTCAGGCTCTACTGCCTGATTTCTCCTAAACGTAGCACTAGAGAAAAACATAAAGATCAAAAAAATTCCTGGTCTGGAGCTGCCTTTGGTGGGCTTCCCTGCAGAAGGCAAGTGGAGACACTCAGTCTTCTCCCCTCACCCAGCCTGGACCCCCGGCTCCGCTCCCACCCTGCCAGTTCCCCTTTCTAAGGATCTGTGCCCGGTGCAGGATCCTTTCCTGCTCTTTTACGCTGCTCCCGGTGTGTGCTGGGGTAAACGCAGCTGCAGCCCAACACCCCCAAAATCAGCATGGACACAAACGCTGGCTCCTGGGTCACTCCCAGGCTGTGCAAGCCACCTGGGGCGGACACGGACCATACACCAGGCGAATGCTTCCCATATGCCTTTATTTGCAAAGTTACAGGGTTTTTTTTTACAGGCACTGTGCGTTGGTGTTTACGACTGGTTCGGATTTTTAATCTGTGTTACCCAATGACCGAGAGGGGAGGTGGGAGTGGAGAAAATCCCTCACAGCAACCGTTCCAGCCTCCAGAAAGGCATAAGACGTCTGAGAGGAACAATCTGCTTCTTGCGAAGCCATGAAGCGAGAGATCTGGTTTATAAACAGGCTTAAAAAATAATGTACATATATAGGAGCAGCTCAAAGCTAAAGTACAGCGATAACTGGTACATATCTATGCATATCTGTTCACACCCTTTCTCCAAAGCTGGAAAAGGGATGGTTTAAAAACTAAAAATGCAGTTTAAAAAAAAAAAAGAGATTCCATGCATTAAGTTTTAGTGTTTTGTGCAATTAAAATGGAATGAAAATAAATATAACTTAAAAAAAACCCCAACCTTTTTTCCATGACACTAATGGTACAGAGGCAAGTCTATAAGGCACTTCCACATGGGCTATTCTAGAAAGCCTGGCAAAGAGCTAAAACAGTGCAACCATTTACATGGCATCAGACGAGCTAAAGACACCTGTCTGGTGAGATACGAACTGAGAGAAACCGTAGGAGACTTCCAATCCTCAGGAAAAAGGCTGGGGCATGGCTGCAGATGGCTTGATGACCAACTCCTCCACCTTATTGCTGCCAGAAGACCTCCCCTACCGAGGATGCTGGACCTACTGAATGATGGCAGAGGGGCTCTGGAGCACCGCTCCTGAGGAACAAGATGAGCCAGTGGGTTTGGGGGATGGAGTTGGTGAGGGATTCGTGGCTGTCGAGCTCCTGCGCCACCTCCAGTGCTTCACGCTCCTTCTGTCCTCGACGCGAGGGACCCCCCGACGTTCCCTGCAGCCTCCCCTCCCCACCGCCCTCTCCGTCGCTGACCTTTAGCAAGCCAGCTTTGCCGCTGAGTTCAAATGTTCCAGGAAGTTAAAAAATAGCCTCCGCCCTGAAGAGGGAACTGGGTGTTTTCGCAGGCAGGATCGGGAGCGTGGAGGCCGTATGCGCAGCCTGAGCAGGCTGGGAAGCCAGTGCCAGAGAGCAGCAGCCAAGTCAGCCAGCTCTGTAGAAAAAAAGGGGAGGCACGGGGATGCCTGACCCCAACTCTGCTTGGCCAAAGACCACTAACCAGGCTGCCTTGAGAGCTGCTTTGCTGCTGTAACCCTTTGTCTTCTGCTGATAAAAATTACGGAGATGTTCTAGGCAGAAGGGCTGCCCCGGGCCAGGTGCGGGCATTGCGGTACTACCCCTACACATGTGCTCTGCTGCTGCCAAAAAAGACTGATCAACCTGGATGGCCACTTTAGGTCTCATAGTAGTCCTTTATAAACTATTTTTCTCTCCCCCAGCCCTGCCCAAAGTCTTTATTCCCTGTTAGAGGGCTGGAGACCCCAGCTAAGTAGGGTTGGGGAGCACAGGTAAGGAGGGCTGGAAGCAGCTCCTAGCAGGGGAGCTGGGTCTCTAGAGAGGAGCTCAAAGCATTACCCAGCACACCCAGCACAGGGGACATTGGTGGTGGCCATGGCAAATACCTGTGCCCAACCTCGTGGCCCCACAGCAGGAGAGAAACCCTCACCCTCCAGTGCCACCTGAAAATAACCGAGCAACCTCCATGTCTTGAACACAAAGGAAAACCCAAATCTGCCCTTCTAGCTTCTCTTAGCGACTCAGCCTAGCCAGTTCCCTAAAGGGCTCCCACCCCAGTATCCTTTACTGTTTCCAGGCCTTGCTCATGCACCCTGGCTGCCAGAGGGTCCTGGGCATGGCCATCGAGTGGTTTTGGGATGAAGCTACCCATCCCCATGCGGGGAAAGGCTCCTTCCTCCGCCAGCCCTCTTACAGGCCCTCTTAAAAATCAGGCTGCGCAAGAGACAAAAGCGCAATAGGCAAAGCATGTGCTTGCCTGAGCGAACCCCGCCGGGCTGCTCCCAGCTGGCACGGCACACGTGCTCCCACCGATTCTGCGAAGCCAAGGTTTCAAGTTCAGCTTTTGTTCTGGCAGGTTAGCTCTCTATTTACACGGAGAGGGGAAAAAAAACAACAACCAGGGCAGCCTAAAAAAAACACAACAAAAACACATTAAATAGGGAGAGTATAGCTTTCAAATGGGAAGGGCGAGGGCTGGAAAGTGTCTTGTAGTGCAGTTCAGAAGAGTCAGTCGGGGGCAGGTTGGGGGTAGTGGCAGAGTCGGACACGCGGCTTTAATGCAAGTCTTCGCTCTGGGACAACTCTGTCAGGATCTGAATGAGGTTGTCCAGCCCCCAGAGGTAGCCGTCCTCTCTGTTCCCTTCCACCCAGGGCACGTTGTGCTGGAGAACTTGTCCCTCCGGCAGCGGGGTGGTTTTCCCAAAGTCAATCATCCAGACTTTGGCCTGTTCCTTCTTGTCATGAATGAAGAGGAGGGAGCTCCCGATTACCTGTGGAGAGGAGAGACCAGTTAGCGGTGCTCCTATTGCTCATTCTCAGCCAGCTTCGGGGCTCTCCAACACCTTATCTCAGGCTGCATTTGCAAGAGATGATGCTGAGATTTTTGCATGCACAAAAGGAAGCTCTGTGTGTTGCTGGCTCTGCTTCCACATGCAAATCGGGTATTCAGACAAGCCGATTTACTCATACAAGTCCCAGCTCTTGGTAGAAGAGGAGGATCAGAAAAACATGGGCATGAGAGAGAGAGATGTCATTTTGGAAACTGAGCCAAAGTTCCCGGGGAAGGAATGAGATTAATTGTCTCAGCCTTCAGATGGGGATTTTTTCCAAGGCTGGTTCTTTGTGACCAGCTCGTGCTATTCACACTCACCAGCCCCGCAGACATCACCACAGGGATAGGTACGCTCCAAGAACAAGCTACTTGCAATGTGCTGTCTCCTGCCTGAAACACCATCCAATTGTACCCAGATTCCCCCTAGAATATCCTCCTGGCTTTCACACTGCTCTGGGGATGAAAGTTACTGAGGTGCATGTACAGGAATTCCCGTTTCCATGAGTTCACTCAGCTGCATCTGCTTTGAAGGGCTCTTTCATAACTGGATTGGCCTTTGGGAAAATCCTGCAGCAAGTATTGGCCTGGGCAAGCCACGTCTCCATGTGGGAAGGTGAAGCACACTGCCTCCATCGGCAGAAGTCTCAAGGGCCGTTGCAGGAAGGCGAGACCCCAGAAGCGCAATGCTCACCACCCAGGGAGCAGAGCGATGCTCAGCGGGGGGGTACCCCCAGCTCACCCCCCTGTCCCACCCCTTCCTGCAGTCCCAGCCAGGCTGCCGCCTAGCAGCAGCTCCGCTGGGGCTTCCCAGCGCTTGAGGAACATGTATCGGTGTCAGGCCATCCACTATCCTGCTCTTCTGCAGAATCTGAATCTCCAGTCGTTAGATTTTAGCAGGCAGTACTACAGAAAAGCACCAACAGGTGGGCTTCAGAGCTGTCCCAAATGAAGATAGCATTCCCAGTTATGTCCAACGTGCATAAATTGGTGGATTACAAACTCGCTTGCCCTTGTATGACAAATAGGGACCTTGGTGACCAGAGTGCAATGGCTGTTATCAGACAGGTCACAGCCTGCTGAGAGCCAGGAGCACCCCATAAGCCGTGTGAAGCCATGGAGGAGCCCAGCTCTAGGGGCATCAGCTGGTGTCAGCCCTCCAAAACGGCAGCACTGTGTTACTGGGGACTCCCACGTCCGTGCTAACAGCAGGGTTTGGTTTGAGGTTTGCCTTTAGACGAGGGTTTTGAACAGGAAGCACGTACTGTTTGCAAAAGCTATTATGAATTTACATTTCTGAGGAGACTTCCTCCTCCAGTGCATTGGGAAAATGTCCAAGGACCAGAGATACGTATTATTTCCCAGAAATGCTTATCTTTAGCTCTTCTCCTTCCAAGCTCTTATAGCCCTCTCTTGGCCAGGACAGAACATTTTAACGTTAAGGAAAAGCCTTTTGCTGACGTTCTTTGTCTGCCTGTCCTGGGTCACCGAATTCTCCTGCAGCTCCTTGGAGAAGCCCTGCCCAGCGAGAGCCCCGTGGAGGGACACGCAGAGCTTGGCGGACCTTCCGCCGAGCTTCGTCCCAAAGTAGGATGGAAAGTCAAAGCTGCTGCTCTTTAATTTTTAAGGAGTGGAAACTCCTTTCAAAACCTCCCTGAAAGGCTGTTTTGTTTCTGTGTTTTCAAATGAAACCCTGGCATTTGGTTTCAGGGAGCGTTTTGTCTCCCTTTTTCAACTGACCTGAAACCCTCGGTTTTGACATTTCCCTTCCAACTGCCTTACTGTCAGGAGGCACAGCCTCATCTGCCTCCGGCTCCCGGCAGGCAGGGTCCCAGCAGGACCCTCCATGTGCAGCTGGGGCCGAGGTGGCTCACGCAGCTCTGGCTGAGGGATAGTGGGCTCCTGGAGCTGTAGCTCCTGCTCCCTGGGGGTCAAGGGCTCACACGAGGTTCTTTTGCCCATAGACAACAGGTGCCAAGGACACGCACACTCATGGTTTGGTAAGTAGGTGCAATAGCAAATACTCTTTGCCAGTGCTGAATCAATAAAATGATTTAATTAAAATACGGAGCACTCCAGTTCCTGTTGAAACGGCCAAAAAGTAGAGGCGTCCTCTTTGTTTTCCAACCAGAATTGAATTTTCCCTGTAGAAAATGTTGATTCTTGTGGACACTCATTTCTGAAGGAAAGTCCTTTAAAGGGAAGGGTTCTTACTGTGGTGCCCTGACCAGCTCAGCAAAGGCAGTTTTAGGATTTCTGCAATTTATGGCTATGTTGAAGCCTTGTTTGATCACATGGAGCAATTGGCAGCTAAACGATACACAACATGCATTCAGACAGGAATTTCTCCCCAGAAAACCCCTATATTTTTACACTAAGGATTTTTCCCAGTCTCATAAACCCATAAGCAGCCTGAATTCCTCCTAGATCCCTTTTAATCTGTGTGAACATTGGTTTTCAGTAGATCTGAACCTATGTCGGATGCATGAACATTATAGCAATCATCAGCCGTATTTCCACATAAGTATTACATAAACATGGGTATGAAAATATGGATATAAGAATAAATTCAAAGTTGTAGAAATTTACAGCCTCTGAATTTGACTTCTCTTCTCTCCTTGGACAAACTGAGGTTAAGCCATTCGCTTTTACCAGCAGAACTATCTGAATGTGAGTATTACCTCATGGCATTTGAAGAACGGGGATGTCTCCAGGGTAGCGCGGATACCCTTCAACCGGTTAAGGTAACTGTTCTGGAATTAGAAAAAGAAACCCAAACCAAGCCATTAGTGTTGTGGGAAGCCTCCATAAAAACTGCTGCATGAGGCAGACAGGAAAGTCACCCCTCCCGGCATCCTCTCCATGATACCATGTTTGCATGGGGGGTGTCCCCCAGCTGCCCTGTGCACAGCATCCTCCCCACAGACCTGTCCCCTGGGAGGGTGCACCCTCTCTTTAGGGATCCACTTCTCCTTTTGGCCTCTACAGCATCCTGTGACTTCCACAACTTTTGCCTTTGCTGAACTGGTGCTTTCTGCAGACTTTCCCCACTGCACCCATGGTGCTCCCGAGGAGGGAATAGCTAATTCAGCAGCCGCACAGCCAGGCTGCTTTTTTCCTCCCACCTGCGCTCTTTTTAACAGGTCAACCATTCACCTCATCTGTCCTTTTACAGGTCAGTCAGTCAAGCATGGTGAGACGCTTCTGTAAGTCCGTATCAGTGCTTCTGCAAAGTTGGTACCGCAGGTGGAAGGGCTTTCATACTAGTCAGCATGCAGGTCAAGACCCACACGCCTGTTTGAGCACCCCAACAAACTGTTGGAAGGGACTAAATGTTCCCAGGGGCCCCTTTGACAATTTGATTTTGAGGTTTAGACAGAAAGACTGAGCGCAGGAACGTGCACAGCAGCTATTTGGGCACAAGAACACACCTGAATTTTCACACTTTGACTGCATGTGGAGGTGTGGGGGGTCCCTGTATTGCGATGACTTGGCCAAGAAGCCCTGTCCAGAGCCACGGCACAATGGTGTGAGTGTGCTCCAAACTCTGGGGATAAAATGCAGCCAGGCGATGTAATTTACAGATCCCAGAATAATCCCTGGGTAAGACTTGTCAAAGCGAGCGTGCTGGTTTGAAGGAGGCCGTGCCAAGGGCCACTCCATCTGGAGTCTTGTGTTTTTAGGCTTGGTTATAGTGCAGCTTGAAATGGGAGCACTTTGTTAAATAGGATATTTGACACAGTCGGTGTAAATTGTTTACAGCTACACCTCTTATTCTCCTGGCAACAGAGAGAAACTTGGGAAATGCTGACTGCGGCTTGCCCATGCAAAGGGTGCCTGGCGCAGGCAGGGAGATGCCTTCGCCACCCGTCCTGCGAGACGGAGAATGGGGCAGACCCCTCTGCCAGGCTGGAAGCCCCCACTGTCCGCACCATCACATACTGGGATAAACAGCGGGCTCAGAGGCTGCTGTCAGCCCCAGGAATGAGGGAACAGAACGTGGCTGTGCCTCTGCAGCAAGTTTTGGGGCTGACCCTTGAGCATCCTCAGCAGACTTGGGCCTGTCCTGAGCAGTGCTGCTGCCGCAAACATGTCCCCTCCCAGCCCTCTGCTGCTCTCCCCTCACCCCTGCGCCAGGGTGGCATTTCTCTTTGCCATTTCTCATGCTTTTTTAAGAGAGATTATTCAGGCTGCAGCCCCTCAGGGCAGGGAGCTCATCAGCTGAGGGCAGCCTCTGCAGGAGGAGCCCTCTCCCAGCAGCCCCCCCAGCATCCCTCACTCACCAAAACATTGCGGTTTCCTCTGGTGAACTCCCTGAAGGCCTCCATGACTTGTTCCTTTGTCCTTGTCTTCTTGAAGTCCCGGTTCACAGTGCCATCTTCTTTCTGGAAAAGACAGAAGAGCAGTGAGCTGGGTGGGGAGGGAGGGAGCTGGGGCAAGGATGGGTGTTTCAGCAGCCACACGTGTCCCTGAGTAGGATGCAACCAGCTTTTTCTGGCAGCTGAAGCACCCGACTGTGGTGGAGGGGTGAGAAGAGGTAGCAGCTCTCTTCCTTGCACATCCCAAACCATCCCACAGCTCCACTGCTTTGCCCTCTAACGCAAATGGCAAGTCTCCACCATCACATACTTGCTGAGGTCACCAGCAATGTGGATGAGCTACCTCTTGTGGACTGGACGCTCAATGCCCACCAGCGGCTGGTGGCCACCCTTTTCTGGGTGGAAGCCCAAATGGCTTCCCATTGCTGCTGTGTCCCTCGGGCTGCACCCCTGCTTGGGAAGGAAAACAGAGCACAACTGTGGCAGGACACAACTGACTGGGCAAAGACAACATCTCAGGAGCAGACACAAAAACCCCTCCACAGGCCACTGAGGCAAGGAAACGAAAGCAAGGAGCAAGCCCCACGGCTGTCTTGCCTCACTATTCCTTTGATAGCCCACAGACAGCAAACCCTCAAAGGCTGCAGCCTGATACCGAGACGGAGTGAGTAGCCTCGTGCTCTCCTCCACCTCTTCCCCAGAGGTACATCCATGCTCGTGCTGCTGCAGGGACGGTACGCAACCCTGATGATCCAGAGGCTCCTGGCCGAACCTCTGGGCAGCTTTGTAGATTGCCCCCCATTTCGAAAATCCTGCGGGGGCTCTGATTTTTAAATCAGGACGTTTCATTGTCCGGAGTGGCCGTGGGTCGGGCAGGCAGAGCTCCCTTCCTGGATACAGGGGCTATTTTAAACCACACGTGCTTGTGCTCACAGCTCCGCTTGCAGAGCTCCATCCCACCGCTCCGGACAGCTTGTTTGCGCACAATAGAGCCAAGGGACAGAGGCCAAAAAGACATCCCGCGGGCTGGGGAAGATGAAGTGAAGAAGAAGCAGCGGAGCAGAGGCTGGGGAAGGAAGACAGGACAATGAAATCACCTGCCCCAGAGATTCATGTGCCCTGGCAACACTCTGAGACCCATCCAGGGAAGTACATCCCCCTGAGCAGAAGGCTGGCCATGGACATAGTGGCCAGTCCAGCCTGGGGTAAAGCCAGGGGCCCAGGCTGCGGAGAGCTGGGCAAGGCGAGCCCAGCACCAAACCCACACCTGATGTGCAGTTTGGGATGAATCACACGGCGCACTTCCAACTTCCAGCTTGTGTTTTGTGCAAGTGTTAACATAGGCAATAACGAAAGCAACATGTGAAACGTCTCCAGGAAAAACTTTGTTTGCGCAGGGTGCGACCAACGCACCCAGCTTCAAACCACCCTGGACCCACCATGCTGCCTCAGGGTGTAAAAGCCAGGCTAATGGCTGGCAGAGCATGCATCAGCAGGGGCCAGGGACAACCTTCTCGCTGGAGACCTCCCTGCCATAGCAGCCATCCTGGGGATGGACCAAGGAGAGCTGGGCTCTCTACTTTTGGCTGTGTGTCACGAGGCAGTAGGCTGCAGCAGCACAGGCAGGAGGTTTTGTCGAGGATGCTCTGGTGGCATCCGCACAATGCACAGGGGAAGGGTGCTACGCCGCTATACGTCCATCATGTGAGCCCTGACGTGGCAGTTCAGAAATCAACCCACCCTCTCCCTGGGGGGTGATAGATATCAGTTTGGAGAAGTGCCACTGCACTAATTCCACATGTAAAGAGCACAACTTTCCATAAGGCATCCAAGAAAGGAGATGGACTTCTAAGTGCTCCTAAAAATAAATTAAAGCCACAGATGGCCTTTCAGATAAGGCAATCTAGGCTTCAGGAAAGCCAAACAGCCTATCCGTAATGCTGCTCCCATAACTACCCCCCTCCCACAGTTTCCTTGCCCAGCCAGACGCTGCTGCCATGGGGCTGACAACTGCCACGACATTTACAGGTGTCCGAGCGCCGAGGGGACTGCCTTCCACCCAGCAGACATGTGAGGGGGGCTGATAAGGGCTGTCGCAACCTCCGCCCCACCAGCAATCCCAGTTTGCATTGGCGTCACTGGGGCAGGGCTTGGGTCAGATGGTTCCCCCTCCGGCACCGCGTCCTGCCTCAAATGGGACTCGTGAGCTGCCTCTCTTGGGAAATTCAGGTGAGGGTTTTTCAGGGCTGGTTCTGGGACCTCGCAAACATCCCAGCGCCAGGGAATGTCATCCCACCCTGACTTTGCTGCAGGCAATGGTGAGCAACTCTCAGACCAGAGCGGGAGCTCAGGAGCAAAACTTCTTGGAGTGAGCTTCAGTAAGCTTCAACTGGGTCACCAGGGATCACTTGTATTACTTTTTGCAGGGTAATTTCATTAATAGCTCGTGTTTCTAACAGTTTCAAGCTACTCGAGAAGGTTAGATGAGTGTCACTATCTCCTTTTGCAATGGAAAATTTTCATTTTAAAAGAAGAACCGGATGCTGAAGGCCACCTGGGAAAGGGCCTCCATCCTCATTCCCTGCCTGGAGCTGCCTGTTCACCTCCTCTGCCCGCCATCTCCCGAAGGCAACTGCTGCTCCCCTCTTTCCCCTGCGCCCCCTTCCAGCCCACACAGCCAGGGCCAAATCCTGCCCTTCCCTTGCACGGGAAGGTGCCCTCCTGTAGCAGCCTCTGGCCACGAGCAAGGGTCAGGGCAGATTCACCCCTGCTCATCCCAGGGAAGCATCCGCAGCAGGAAAGAAAATATGAGGAGACTTATTGTGCAATAGTACTATCCCAAAATTTCTCTGAGGGCTCAGTATCAGCCTCAGGGCATTGAAGGTGCTTTCCCTAACGTGGGGACTTGACCCCAGAAACAGGGCAAAGGCAGGGATGCAGCACAGCATGATGGGCTCTACAGCCCTGCTGGAAAAAAATAAAAGCTATCTGGGAACCAGCGTGAACTGCTAATGCTTTGGCTTAGTGGAAAATAATCCAGAAGCTGAGGGATTTAAGGAGAATTACAGTAATTAGAGCATTGATCGAATTAGTCAGCCACTAGCAGCAGCAGGATGACTCTTGGAGGCCAGCATTTCTCAACATTTTTCAATTAAAGAGCTACCTCACCTCTGAAAAAAATCCACTGCTCACATTGCACAGCGGCTCGCTTATAAAATAGAGGTGCAACTCTCACCACTCCTTTATGGCTTTTATTTCCCTCCACTGTGCTTTTTGGCCTGTGTAGGAATATAATTGGTTGGGGGGGGTTGGCAGTTTTTCTTTGTTTGTTTGGGTTTGGGTTTTTTTAATATTTTTTATTTTAAGTGGTTCCCATGTGACCTGCTTTTGCCATAAAGCCCCAGATCACAGGCTGAAAAGCATCGCTGGCGGCCAAGGATATTATATCATGTTGGGCTATAAATGGACAGATATTCCTGATTAAAGCAAGAAAGGAGGGAGAAGAAACAGTGCATGGGATCTTTGGTCCCAACTGGCCCACTCCTTTTTTATATAGCCTCAGTTTTATAATAAGCACCAGCAAAACAACAGCAATGCGAATGCAAAACAGCAGCAATGGGAACTAGGCAAAGGGTTTTCCCAAGCTGGAGCAGCTCACAGCGTGCTCATGGGTGCTCACAGCAGAAAAGGGACTTTGGGGGAGCTGAGGAGATCAAGGAAGACCTGCAGAGCAGGCAAGTGCCCTGATCCAATATAGGCACCGCAGAAAGATGCTGCAGGGGAGCATGACCAGCAGCATCCCAGGCAGGGGCACTGGACAGGCAGGGATGCCTCAAGTTGCAGGAAAACTCTTCAAAGGGTTCAGCTCAAGGGCTTCTCCTTGGGTTTCTGAGTGTGGTCAAGTTAGAGATAAACGCAATGTCCTCTGCCAGCCACTAAACAGTTGAATGGCAAAGATACCCTCCTCCCTGTGCACAACATACTCCATTGGGCTTCCCACAGCACAAGGACTTTGTCCCGCACAGCGGGACAGACACATCCCTTCCCGCTGGTGGTTTGGTACATGGGTAACCAGAAGCAGCGGCTCTGAGTGACCCACTCCTGCTGATCACTTTTTAAACCCGTGGTCCAACATCTGCATTTGCTTGTTGTTTGACTGACGAGGTCAAAGAAAATGCCACCAGGAAAGTGTGCAAGATCTGGTGTAAAGGCTTTTTCAGGGAATGGCTGAGTTTATTTTAATTCCATCATTTTGACACCACCACCTCTGGTCAGGAGAGGTGCAGAAGTCTGAGGCCACAGAGACCCAGACGGGGATTCTAGGAAAACCCCAGTCGACTCTGGGAGGGGAAAAAACGATCTGTGATCAAGAGAAGGAAACTCCTGCAACAAGAGTACAGGTAGAAATCGAGCAAGCAGCTGCCCCAAGCTAACACTTGAGCCCTCAAGTTTGAGTTACTCCAAGCACAACTTGATGGAGCTCCCCTCAGCCAATGCCATTCCCAGGCCCATGCTGAAACCCTTAGCTCAAGCGTGGTTTTACCTTTAATTGATGCTGGCTGGCTATCAAAAGGCATTGCTAATGTTCATGCAAGTCTTCTATCACCAATACAACTGCTCTGTGGTTACAGACCTAACTCCATTCAAGTGCCATCCGTGACATCTCTCTCGCCATAAAGTCTGCTCACCAGGAGAAAAACTGGGCTGGCTCATCTAGTGGGGACAAGAGAGGATCCCAGAAGGTATCTCCAGAAATGCGAGCACTAGCTCTGAGCAAGCGCACTCCGCAGGTGTCATCAGAAAGTGCTTCTGCTTGCGTTCATCCCATTTCATAGGGCTCAGCTGCTAAACTTTCCTGGACAGGGATGTAAATACAGCTTCCTCACCAACTGCAGCTAAACTCCCAGCTCCAACCAGAGATCGGCACAGGTTCAAGCTGGGATTTGGATTAACGGCTCAGCCTAGCAGCACGGCAATATCAAAAGCAAACAACTAGTTTGAGCCTTCAAGTCGGAGCACGGCACCTTGCATCTTACAGTCAGAGAAACCAACTGAGGGGCTGATTTAATGAGATTATGGCTAAAACCATCCTCTTGCATTGATGCCCTGAACTCAGCTGCACCTTCTGGAGAGAGGCACTGCCCCAGGCCAGGAGCCTGGCGACGGTGGTTTGGCTGCAGGGACTGGGGGTGTCCTGATGTGACACAGTCTCACCACCAGCCTGCTCTGTGTGTGCCCGTGTGTGAGTTTGGCTACTGAATGCTCCAGCGCTCCCTCCTGCTCTGCACATCTGGAGTAGCCTCACCTTTATCCCCTCGATCCTGAAGCCCAGTGTGGCAGTCGAGCTGATGGTCTCCCTCCACTGCATGTAGCGGGGCTTGGTTACTGCCCGCAGCACGTTCTCCTCCTCAGTGGGGGCGTCAGGGTCCACCTCAATCATCTTCTGGTACATGTCCTTCCTTAGGCTTGGCTTCTTGCGGGCCTTTATCAGCTCCTCCTCCAAGTATGTCCTGCAAGGAAGGGGACATTAGCGAGGCCAAAGACCCACCACGTGAGGTGCCACGTACCCACAGACAGCCCTTACCCCAGGAATCAGGCCTACCCAGAATAGTGGATACCCAGAAAGTAGAGCAGCATGGGAAATAACAAAGCAAGCCTGGCTGCAGGTGAATTGATCCTGATTTAACTATCACCCCATCATCAACACCTGATATCTTCACCCATCACATCGTCAACACCCCAACCTGCCCTAGGTCAGCCCGGCACGTGCCCAGGCTCTCTCTGAACAACTCGCCAAGCCAGGTGAGATGTCCCAGCAAAATGACACAGGAATGACCCCACCTGTCACCTCTTTCCCCACAAATCCAAACTGCTCTACACCTCCCACTGGCCATGCCCAGTTCTGCAAAGGGGCTGTGCTCTCTCCCCATGTCCCTTGTGCCAAAATCCCAGAACTGAGTGTGGAGTTCACCTCCTGAACCAAGCAAAACAGGCAGGGAGGATGCCAGGCAGAATATGCAGGATGGTGTTCCTGTGTTTCCCACAGGTTTAGCAAGGCAAACTAGCGTCTTTTCTCAGGGCAGGCATATGATCACCCAGCAGACAACCCAAGGGCACCAGCTCCTTTGAAAAACACTGCAGATAAAAAGCAATGAAGGGCTTCAGCTGAGATCACCAAACACATGACTTTCGGACAGATGGAATAAAATAGCAGAATAAAGCAGTGGCGTGCTCAGAAGTGCTGCTCGCACTGCTCAGAAAGCTAGATTTCTTTTTGATGAGAACGACAGACTGTCTGTGTCTGCGGTTTGGTCCCCCTGCATCGCTCCAGGCTTGAACCATCACCAGGACTTAAGTCAGACAAAGTTTCGTTCAGGGGCGACTGGAGGAGATTGATGCATCCCAAAGTCAGGTTGGCAGGGAAAAACCAAGACTGTATCTGCCTGTCAGCAAGCTGCTGGCTCAGAGGACATGTTTAATAGCCTTGAGGTTTAGTTTATGTGCCAGAGCCTCTCTTGCCTGGCCCCAGGGATGCCCTGCTCCCCAGTATTAGACCAATTTACCCTCCCTTGCCAGATCTTCCCACAGCACCATCTTATTTAACGATGACGCTGCCTGGCACATTTGCCCCCTTGCCTGCTCTGCCTGTCTTAGCTCTAAAAACCCAGGTGCACAAATCACTTGACCTGTGGTATGTGTGCGGGAGGCTTTCCTCCTCCCAGAGACAGCCGCAGGAGCACCTGGGCAGCATGACCAGCAGGTCTTCTTCTGGTGGCTGTCACCTCTGGGTTCAGAGTGGGTCCTGACTCCTTCCTGCGGCAGCATGGTGCCTGACAGCTGGGGCCACATGGCTGCGCCAGGGCCCCCTGCCCTTCTCTCCACCCCTCCGGTGGAAAGTATTCCTCACCTCCTCCCTGCCGACAGCCCGACACGCTGGTTTGAGTTTCGCGTCGGGAGTTCAGGAAGGAAAAAAAAAAAAGATTCCTCCCTCCCACAGAAACCATCAACTTTTCCATCAGCGCAAGCGTCTCCACCGCGTCTGGGCTGCGCCACAGCCAGCAAGGGGGGTCTCAACCTGCCCCGCTGCCAGCCTGCAGCAGACCCAGGGCTGAGCAGTGGCCCGAGGCTGCTCCAAAACTGGGGCCACCTGGGGTCACCAGCCCCGCTCACATTTGCTCTGGGACACCCCCGTCAGCTGTGGCATTGCTAGCTCAAAGAACGCCGCTGGCCAAGTGGCTGCAGCCTGGGATCTTGGCGTATCTGTAGATGGTTCTCCAGGAGAACACGGGTAATGTTGCTCATCTGCTAGGAAACTTTTCAATAACTTTGCGTGAAAGGCACTAAATTACTTAGCACACACATTTTATCCCTCAAGTGTGCATGGGAGCAAAGGGTGAGCAGAGGGAAAGTTTCTCGCTCACCAAAGCTGTGACATTCAAGTGTCTTTATTTCACCTTTCTGGCACCCTGGGCAGGATCTCCCACACCTTTTGCCCCCTGCTCCCTTGGTTGTATCCTCCTGAGGCAGAAAGAGGTAGGTTGCCATCCTCCTAAAAGCTACTGTGCCATTCTGGTGTAACCAAATCCAAACACAGTGTTGTTCCCTCCGCTCCACTTTCCCAGCACACCAGACAGTCAACAAAAGAAGGAAAGAGCTTGGTGTGTCCTTCCCATACCCAGGTTTCCCCGTAGCTCTCTCCTCATGCTGTTGGCTTAGCTTTTCCTGAAGACAGGTGAGCCTGGTGTCCTCATTTGTGTGTTTCAGAGGGTTTTACACAGGAGATGCATTTGTTTTGAGTATCCCATCTTAAAACTCAAACAAAGTCCCCAAAACCACTCACCTGACCCCCATTTTGCAGTCCATAACACAGGGGGAGTCAAATTCAGCCAGCAAATCTTCCATCTGGTTGTATCGCTCCCCGTCCTTCACAACGTCGCCATGGTAGGCAGGAACATAGGGCTTCAGGACATCGTTCATCAGGCGGTCGAGGCAGCGCTGCTCCGATTCACAGTGCTTCTTCAGTATCCTGCCGTTGGCCGCTGCCTTGAAACTACCTGAGGGTAACAAGGGACAACGTGGCACTTACTTTGGATGGGGGATGACGCTGTGCCTTCCCAAAACAAGAAGGGCAGCCCAACGCCTTGGAAGCATCTCCATTTACTCCTGCACCTGAAAGAGTCCCCTCACACTGGGACTTAGAAGCTCGGGCTGCCAGATTCACATGTAGTGTCAGAGGGTTATGACCAGCAATGTCACACCTTAACCGGGACAGAGACCTGCCCTGCAGCACCCAACACATTTGCTTCACAGCCTCTCTGTACTTCACAGTCGGTTCACACCTTTGCCTCTAGGCTCATGCATGGGGCACCTTTGTGCTGGGCAGCATGACCTGCTCTGCTGTGGATCAGCAAGAGGGCTCGGGTCCCACCCAAAGGACTCAGCTTTCTGCTGCTGGAGAGGAAAGCAGCAGTCATACCCGCTGGCAATGGGAGATGAAAGCACAGAGCACTGGACCTCCACGTCACCCTCCCTAGCATTTAGGTAAGTCACTGTCCTGGGCTAGAGGTGTGTGAGCTGAAACCTGAGACATTCGTGCAGCAATTAGAAGCAGTTCTGGCCAATAAAGCCCATTTAACCCAAGATAAAGAAGGGCCTTTCCACTGCTCCCCCTCCCCATGCTCCATACCTGCGTGTCCCGCTAGCTGGATCCAAGGGTACTTCTTCTTGAAAGACATCACAAATGGGGACCAGTGCACCATATTCTTGATCTTCCGCCATGATTTGCTCTAAGAGAAAAACAAAATCATGAAGGTGAATGCAATGTTTTAAGCTTTTGCTGTCTGTAAAGTCACTTCAGGCAACACGCAGCTGTTTTGGACAGGGGAGGAGGCACTGGAGCCAGCGTAGGATGGAAGCAAACAGAGAATCTGCTCTTTTCCCATTGCCCTGTGCCAAGCTGGAGCCACTGGGCCTCGACTCTATGTTCAAAAATCACGAGTAACTTCACTAAAGTGGATGGCGTTACCGTGTTGATCCAGTTGGCTGCTTCTGCAGCAGAGGACCCAGCCACCCCCATTACTTTGTCTCCACTCCCCGCATCCCTCAGCGGAAGCAGTGGGGACATTAACCCCTCCTCGGGTACCGCATTAGATTCATGGCAGACAGAGTGGGGAAGGGAGCCCAGGATTTCTCCTCGGCTACAAAACCCAACTCCAGCTCCCGCGGGGAAGAAGAGAGGCTCGCACAAGCGCACACAGGCTCGCCGCCTGGCTTTTGTTCCCCACCGAAAGGCAGCTGCTTTGTCCATTAAGCTGGCAACCCAGGCGCGGCTGATCCGCCTGCCTTGGCCCATCCGTAACTACATTTTAGAGAACAATTCCCTTCTGACACGTTGTGTTTCTCGCCAGATAGATTACACAAAACTATTTACACGACTGTAACGAGGGCTGCATCGGACATACAAAAGTCTCCTTCGAAGGCTCTTTCCTGCGAGAGTTTTTCCCTGGATTGTTCTGGGGAACATGCCACCGGTAAAAAGGCAGGGGGGACAACCTCTTATCTCAGCTCCAGAAGGCGATGGCGCAAACAAATCAGGCGAACAATATACAACGGCGACAATGGAAAAATGCCTTCTCGCAGGAGCTGGGACAAACAGACGGCATAGTCCTGGCTGCTCTGAGCTACTGGGTTCAGCTGGAAGCCCACAGATAAATTATCCTCATTTGCTCCGCTCTGAAGGCATGGGAGGGAGCCTTCCAGAAAGCCCAAGTAATCTCTTCCTCGTGTTTGGAGAAGCGGCCCCTGTTCCAGTAACGCTTCGCAGACAGGCGGGGAAGAGCCAGCAGCCCCGACTTGCAGTTTGGATGCTTGTCGGGGGTGAACTCACGGCGCAGGAATCCGTGCTGGGAACTGCTGACATATTTAAATGGCGAGGAAGAAGCCAGACAAAGATGTTAGCGTCTAAAGCGCGGAAATTACATCGGGTTACCCCTGCGCCACGCACCAGCCCCGGAGATGCAGGGGCTGCTCGCACAGTGGGGACCGGGGGTGGGAGAGGGGAAGAAGAAAGGTCCTTCCCCACCTGCCAGCCCGGGAGGAGCAGGGTGGCCCTTCCCTGGATGACTGCCTGCGGCTGGGAGCGTCCCAGCGCGCCCTGGCACGGGTACAGCAGCGCAGGAGTTTGGCAAGCAGCTGCCCAAGCGTGGGGTGACACCGGGCATCCCCTTCACCCAGGCTCCTCTGCGCCACGGGTTTGCTCTGCCGTCCGGCTTGCTTGCTTTGGCAGGGGGGTCGGGCAGTTCCCTACCTGACATGAGGATGAATGTTTTTATTTCCAAACGGAGTGCCAGAACTTGTGTGCTTGAGCTGTTCTTTGTTCTCCTTTTGGCAGAGAGCGGGAGGGAAGTGAGGGGGGGGTGTCCCCTCCTTTTGTTTTTAAAATAGTAACATCAAGTCCTGGCTGATGTCATGAAAAAAAAAGGGGGAAGAAGAAGTCTCTGAGGGAGTTTGGACTCTAGACAAGTGTGACCCACCTCCTCTAGAACAAGGAGAAGGAGTCCTCCCCCCACTGCACAGCATCGTAAGTCACTCAGTCCCAGGAAACATGCCAAGGCAACGCACCTTCCCAAGCCAAGATTTTGTTTTTTCAGTGGTTAGAACTTTACAGCTAAAACCTTGAGGTACTTCCAAGCACAGGCAGAATGAAGGCAAGCGGCACCCGAAGCCGGGCAAGCCACCCTGGCTCCCCCCACCCCGGGGCTTTCCCAGGAGCCATGCGCTGCGCTCGGGCACTGCTCCCAGTGCAGGGTAACGGCCCCCGCGGCCCCGGGGGAAACAAAACACCACAACAACCTTTCTGCGGAGCTGAACAAGAGAGAAAGCTGGTCCCTGAGCACACCCACACGAGGAACAGGTAGCATGTCCCCATCCTTTTACACCGGAGGAAAACGTTTTCACCCAGACACCACCCTCTTTCAGACAGACTTTTGGCCTGGCATTTCCAACCCAAGTTTTAAGGACGTGTTTAAGAACTTGGTTTATGGAGAGGCTTGAGGCGGCTTCGTCCATCCCAAATCACTCCCAGCTTGCTGGAAATAGGTCGACACTGCGACAGGGTCACCATCAATTCTGCTTCATGCAGCCCCTTCCTCCCTGGCTTTGCGGGGGCACTTCATGACGGCCCTTGCAGGAGAGAGGAGGGACCATGCCCTCTGCAATTCCTTCAGGAAATGCTGGGTATTTGTTTTACACCTGAACCACCTTTCAGTGTTATGAGGGAAAGTTTGCTTCATGAAAAGGAAGCTTTCCCATGCCCTCAGCCCATTGCACGTTACTGCCCAGCATGCCCAGCTTGTTTTGCAGAGCAGTCTGCTGGGACCAATTTTTTTTTTTTATCTATACAAAATGTGTGGTTGCTCTGTTGTGGGAGTGCTCGAAAGGCGGTGAGTTTTACAAGGGGCAGCTCCCCTAGCAAACCAGCAGCTGCATGACTTCATCTGTCCGCTCTCCAGGGCTGCCAACCCACTGGAGAGGAGAGATGGAGGCTGGACCGTGGAGGAACAAGACTGGCCAATGTCCCCAGCAATCCTGCCACCCGCTTTGTACAAAGATAAATTCTCCCCAGTTAAGGAGTTGCTCTAGAAGTTCATCCTTCATACTTTCCTTTCAGCTTGAAGAGAGATGCTACGTGGCTCTGAACCAGCAGCAGGATCCTTCACAGCCACTGGGGATGGCTGAGAGCTTCCAGCAAGAGGGTCTGCATTTATTCGAACGCCAGCATGGAGGTGAACACCTCAAAGCTGACAATCATGATCCTGGTCGCGTCAACCCCCGTGCCAGGCTCCTGCAGCTGGCCATGGAAAATCAGAGCCACGAAGTTCACAGCACTCCAGTTTGACTTGGCGGCCACGTGCAGGGAAGAGCCTCTCCGTGCTCGGCGTGCTGGTGCCTCCCACCCTGCCCGGCGCTATTAATATACAAAGGGATTATTAAAGCTATTTACAGTAAAGAAATCTTCTTTAACACAGCCTGTTGGGAAGCATAAGGACATCGCCTCCAGGCTCTTCTGTATCTTTTGGTTTATATTTCAAGGAGTTATTTGTGCGTAGAGCCAGGAGCACAGGCAAAGCTCTCCATACAGGGAGGAGTTACCTGCAATAACCTCCCCAACTCAGACTAAAGGATTTTTCACCATACTGGAAAAAAATAGCTTTGGAGGTGGTGTTACCAAGCGATGCTGGCGGAGGGTGGACGCTGGCTTCTCGTTTGCCTGCAAGGAGGAGAGGACGCAGGCCATCACGCCGAAAGCTGAGCACGCTTCCAGCTCTTTTGCATGATCAAAGCCTGCGCCTGCTTGTGGCGCCCTGGCACCCCGCACTCCCCCAAATCCAGCTCTGCGGTTGCCTTCCCTCCCAGAAAACTCACAAAGCCATGTTGACCGACTGCGCTCCCGCACACGCGGCAGCGGCATGTCGCCTGTATAAACAGGGAACATGCACGAGCTGCCTGATGCAATCCGACGCTTTTTATTTAAAACCTGTTTCAGCATCAGCAAATGCTGAGTGATTAGCTGTTAGGTGGCAAACTATTTACTGGCTCGGGAAATATTTTTAGTGAAGAGCGGCACCTTTTTTCCCTAATTGTCTGCCACATGGAAATGAAGCTGAGCAACTGTCAGAACCAACTCTAAAAATGAACTTTCAAGGGTTTCTGCAGCATTCGGCTTCTGCCTCTGCCCTCTTACAGCTTTCGCTTGCCATGGAGCGTGGTGCCCCGAGCGAGGGGTGGGATACAGGGCAGAGGATTTAAGCCCTCCCGGTGGGCACCCACAATTGGTCAGTGGGAGAGGAGAGCTGGGAAAACAATTTTATCTGCTGCATGTTTAACTTCACTTATCTGAAGCCCAAAGCAAACTCTAGGCTTTCCCCATCTGTCAATAGTGCTTCATATGGAAAGAACAACACAGGAGAACTTGGTGCCAACCCAGCAGGTCAGAGGATGTATTGCGTTTAATTAGATTAAACAAAAAGCAACTGATGAGCTCAGTGCTTGCTGTATATTTACCCTATAGCATATGGCATACCTTTAATGTCTGCTTGAAGGGGACATGCCTTTCTGGGACTGCCTGTCACCTCCCTTTCCCAGCATGGATGCTGGTGGAGTTTGACTGGTGTTACTCCCTGTGCACAGGTCCAGCGGGGTGCTCTTCCCTTTCCATGCGCTGAGCCAGAGAGATAGGCAGTAACTGATTTAATTTGCTGGAATTATGGTTTCCTATGGTTTTATGGGATCAAGCGTTCCTGGAAATAGCAGGAGCTGGATCTGTGTTTCAGTGCTTTTTATTAACTAGAGCATGCACCATTAGAGGAAAAATTATGCAGCTGGGGCAGGGGATGGGGAAGAGTGGGAGCAGCGTTATATTAACGATTTTACCAATTCTTAAAAGAACTTCATACCCTTTCTCCCAGGATGATCCTGCAATAGCCTAGGATGAGGAAGAGATGGAGAAAAACTGTGAGGAGACAGCGGTGTCGCCAATGGCCACCACTTCCCCTGGCTTCAGTGGAGCTGCTGCAGGCCAGGGGCTTGCAGGAGTGACACCTCGGCTCTCCCTTCGCTTTGGAGAAAGCCCCGCTCCTGCGGCATGCTGACACCCATCATGCTCCCAGAACTGAAACACCCGGGTGGCCGGGCAGCCCCACGGGCACATCCACAGCTGCCCACCCCTCGCTGAGCGCAGGGGCTCAGGAGAGGCACCGCACCAGCCTTGCCCCGCGCCCAGCACCCTCTTTTCACTCCTTGGGCGCCGGGGTGACTCCCCAAAAACCATCCCCGTGGGACAAGCGTGGGTGGGAGGCACAGCGGGTCCTCTCTCCGTTCTTTGCTTTCACTTCCAGCTCTTCCAAAAGGAGAAGTGCAGCCGCGGCGCTGCGGTGCCGGGGCCCCCGCAGAAGGTGGTTCAGCACAGCTCTAAAGGGCTGCGGGATGTTTCCCTCACAAATAGGAGGGTCGGTGAGTCGCTCCTCATGTCCGGAGCCTTGCAGGTTTCAAAAACAATGTGGCAAGCAGCTGAGAAGGGCAGACTTTGCGCCGGAGAGCCCTCTTCTTTAGTAACTAACAAAGTGGGGGGGAGCGTTTGCCCACAGAGTTCACTCCGTGTCAGCCTGCTCCGCGGCCACACACTTGCAGCCAAGGAAAAAGGGGCCATTTACTTTTCCATGTTTAAAAGAATGAATGTGTTTTCTTTTGGTCTTTAAAAAGTAGTTAAGGTTTCCCTAGTGATGATTGTTTCCCTTGACTGGGAAAAACCTCGTCGCTCCAGCCGCGGCGGGGAGGCCAGCTTTGTTCATTGTGCGGGGTGCGGAGGGGTAGAGCTGGCTGGTACTGCGGGACGCCTCCTCCCGGCGCGTCCTGGCATCTGGGAGACCGAAATGCAGGATCCCAGCTGAAAACCCTCCCGTGCCGTGCTCCGGAGTGCTATCGCTAACGTGGTGCAGAGCTGGGGGTACGCTCTGCTCGGCTCTGCCATCTCTCAGCCCCTCAAACCTCTCCCTCCATCCAGGCAACAACAGCAAGAGCCCAGTGACCGCTTCAGCTTGCACCAGGCTGTGACCACTAACCCTGATACTGGCAGCAAGTGACAGCCCATATTTTACATCATCTTCCTCCTACGCAAACCTCCCTCATCTTCATCGACACGTTTGCTTCTGTATTATACAACAGCGAAATAACCTTGTTTTGGCCAGAGGAGCAGCGTGCAATGGGAGGGCTTTGGATCAGTAGGCCTTTTTTGGTTTAGTCACACAAGGCATTCAATAAAAACTCCAGCAGCTCCTCAAGGCCTGGCAGAGGCAATGCCAGTCAGGCTCCCGCAGCAGTTGTTGAGCAAAGATAAAGGCGAGGCCCAACAACAGACTTCACCCGAGTTAATAAAAGGGAATATGGTTTCATGACTGAAAGGCACTTCTCAGTGCCTAGAAATTCTAGTCCAAACCCCCAAGCCCCGTTAAATAAATTATTTTGATGGCTGGGGCGTAGAAGCTTCTGCTGGAGTATAGTACCTTTTGCTGGGGCATAGGAGCTTCTGCAACTTTCCAAGTTCTCCATCGTATCTAGAGAGAGAAAAAAACCCTAATACATGCATCATTTCTTTTACTTCAGATGCCCTGTTTTTCAGAATAGTCTCATTTCAGCTATCAAGGATTTTGCCTCCCACAGGAGAGAAGCCACTCCCCTCTGGCTTTGTGAGGAATGCCGTTTTCTCCAGTGGGACCAGGGAGCGGTCCCACCAAGACCAAAGATCTGGGGTAGAGGGTCATAAAGATAAAGCTACTGCCTTCACCGCCGTCTGCAACAGATCAGCATGTGTGACAGACGAGCCTTGGTGAAAACTCCTGAAAGCCACAAACATCTGCTCAGACCATCGAAAAAATATTCCAGTGTATTGGAAAAAAACAGGAGCCTGTTGCGGGCTGCCTCTTCCTGCTTGCGATGGGGGGGAGGAGATTTAGAAGCAGCAGCGGCAGAGGGGTGAGCAGGAGTCCTTCGGTTTGACCTCCCCTATCACAATGGAAGGAAACGGAGCGGCTGTGGGAGCCGGCGGCGCAGAAGTCACCCATCGCGTATAAGGACGTTTGCAACCTCCTCACCCAGAAAGCACCAGCAGAGCCCAGAACTGGTGTGGAATCTGTGCCAGCCCCGTGGTTTGGGTTCATCACTACAGAGAGGAGAGGCAGCATTAGACTTCTCTGTCCAATTTGGCAAAGAAGGAAAGAAGCCAAGAAGACCTGAGTGGGAGCGAAGGCAAAGCCTGCATCGGAGCTCAGAGTAACTCAGCCTCAAAGCTATGGCTGTCTCCATGAGGCATTTCTTCCTGGTGAAGCTCCGTTACTTCAGTAAAGCTGAAAACCTCCTAATGCAGATCAGCCATAACCGAATTGCCTGTAAAGCTGGATGAATTATTAATTGCCATTATTAGACACGTTCAGCCTACTTTCCTGAGTAGGAGTTGATCCAGGTCTCTGGAAATATATTTGTTACTCATTAAGTACACACAAATAAGGTTTGTTAAGCAATTTTCAGCTTGGAGAAGGTAAGTGAATAATTCAAAAACAGCTAATCACTTTTGGTGGGCTGCTACTTAAGCTGTACAGTGCTTCTTCCTCAGCAAGCAGATAGCTTTTAAAAGCCAGCAGATTATAAAAATACTTTCTAGTAGCCAAAAGCGGGCCCCGGTGACTTGATTTGCAAGAAGAGTCCCAGAGCGCTGCGGCCCATCTGTGCAACACGCTGGTGCACAGAGCTGTTGGCAGCCAGATGAGGCGTCCAGCTGAGAAATGTGATGTGCTGTCCAAAGATCTGACCCTGTATCAGGGAACTTGTCACCGACTTGGATGGAAACCTCTCCGTTTCCATCTGGAGACTTGTGTTTGATCCCTTTCCCAGTTCCAGAGTATTCACCACCGTCTTTCTTGTTCAAAATGGCATTTCTGCTCATCAGTTCCTCTAGCAGCGCAACGCCAGCTTGGGAGGTGGGCTCCTGAGCTTGTGCTGGCTCTGGCGCTTCTTGCTCTCATGCTGCCGGTGGGGAAGGAACCCCCCAGCCTTCCCAACCCTGACACTGTAAATCCCAAACTGCTGCTAGCTCCCACATGCTCTCCAAAACCAGAAGACATCCATCTTAGCAGCCTAAAAGCCAGAGCTGCCATTTAGGATATGGAAGAGATTAAGCTCCTAAAAGTAACAATAGAGTGTCCTGGTGGGCAGCAGTTCGGTGGGATACAGGGCATGTTGGGAAGCAACAGATGCTCAGACCAGGAGGTGATGGGAAAGTCCCAGTTATTTCCAATCTGGCTTACTTAGACTGGTAGATAGAATTATTCAAAGGAGGTGGGCTGCTGATCACCCTCTCTGACATTTTGAAGGCAAGTTTTTAGGGATTTAAACCAAGATGCAACATTTAAAGTCTGCTTAGTGGTATTTTAGATCAGAGACCAAACACAGAAGTAACACCAATAAGTGCAACAAAGCAGCTTCTAATACTTGGGTTTTTGACTCTGATTTCTTCCTGTCTGCCTCTGGAGGTGACCCAGAAGGGCTTGGGACTGGACCAGTCTGCGCTCTGACACGGGCCATCGTGTGAGCTGCAACACCCAGAGCTTGTGCCCCCAAATAAGGAGGGGTGTAGCTTTCCTCCACACTCAATGCCCATGCCAGGCTTATGCTATGGGGTGATGCTCCATCACTCCTACATCCTGATGTATTACCAGGCAGGGTGGACATGGGCCAGACAGCGCCGCGACTGACTTCCAGTACTCTTGCAGCCATCTGAAGTATTTCTTCTGGCTTTAGCACAGGAGGCATTGGTACGGACACTGTAAATGTAACACCCTAGGAGCATAATGCCCATAAGCACTGACGAGGAACAAGCAAGGTTATGCAAAACCAAGTCGTGCAATGTTAGTGAAGCAATCTGCAGGAGATGCTGGACGAGAAAGGCCTGGCTTTTGGACTTGAGCTTTCCTGTTGCAGAAACCCCCAGCAGCTCACGCTGGTCTTGGACGTGGGAAACATTTCCATCGCTGTTCCCTCGCTCTGCCTGCTCATGGAGGAGCTAGCTCGCTGCTCTTCTGCGACTTGACCATAACTGAACTTCAGTTTGTGGAATATGTGAGTGAGAAATGCATCTCTCTTCCATGAGCAAGTGAAATGTTCAGATGCATTTTAAGTGCCTTCAGCTGGAGTGGGAAGGCAGCGATGGAAGGGAAGAAGAAAATGGCCAGGCAATCGCTGTGGTAATTCGTTTAGAATAGAAAAAAAATTAAAATTAGTCATAAGCCCTGAACATACCCACATTTACTGGGTATATGAAGTGTAAAAAGCTGATTTAGAAGAGCAGTTATAAGTTTCATAAACATGACTAAACCCTAAAGCTAATGTTCAACAGGCGTGACCTTTTAATTCCCCTTTAAATCAGTTTAGCACTTTCATTTGTGCTCGGAGTCCCTCATGTTTGGATAGCACTTTGATGATTTAAAGTACTATTTAGAGTTTTATTGTCTCTCCTGCTTCAGAGCTGGGACCGCAAATCCTTTGCTAAGTGGCTGGAGGAGTTTCTGCTTACACAGGAGCTGCTGGGAGCACCAGCCTGCCTCAGCCATGGCTCCCTGGCACCCCTAACAAGCCACCATGGGAAAAGCCCCTTTCCCTAGGCAGCTCCTAAACATAATCAGCGACCAGGAGAAACTCCTCCAGGAGTGGGAATGCAGTTTGGTACTGCTTGGTTTCAGATCCTTACAGAAGGAGTATATTAGGAAGACAGCGGCTTTAGGAAACCTCTTTGCCCAGAGAGGGGCATCAGAAGCAGCCCGGATGCCAGGGCCATGTGCTGGGGCAGCAGACACCTCCCGTGCCATGCAGCATCCTCCCCGCCACCGCAGACCTGCTGTGGATGCACCGTGCAGTGCCCAAAGCGTCTCCATGGGTGATTTTTAGCACAGCAGCCATGAGGCCTCTCTTGAGCGGGAGGCCTGGCTCCACATCTCACAGGCTCCAGTCTTAAAAAAGCACTGACCCCAAGTGCTATTAAAAAAAAGGTGTCTAGACCCGAAGGCAGAGAGAGGCTTGTTACAGGCACCGTGCACCCATGGACCTCCTTGCACTGCAAGGTGATGCCCTGGCAAGGGCAGCGCAGGTCAGCTTTTACAGCCCTCAGCATCCATCACTCCCAGAACCGGAGCTTGTGAGCATGCACAGGGCTCCTTCCCACCAGAATCACACAGACATAAGTTTGTTTGCTATGGACGGCTTTTGAACCCGTCTCATAGGCACTCTGGAGACCAGGGCTTTCTCCTCCACAAGCTTTCTGGCTGCACTGCCTCAAATGGGTACAGGAAGCACAAACCGTGCACTTTAGGAGAAGCTGCTCACACAGACTCCTTCCTAGCTGGACATATCAACCAGAGACTGTGCCGGAGCCAGGGGCTCCCAGGAGCACAGTAAGGCCAATCTAATTAAAGGGCTTCAAACACCTTCAAACACAGAGAATCTCACATGCCCAGCTGCTTGTTCCCAGACCCCCATACAGCAGCATCAGGCTGTGAACAGGGAGAGTAACCCCATCGGCTTCAGCCAGATTACCCTGTTCCCTGTCCATGCGGATCCAGATCCTGCTGCGCCCACGCTCCTTTGGGCACAACGCTCGTCACCGCCTCATCCGGGAGCGGGCTCACCCAGCCTGGCGAGGACAGGGGGTGGCACAAGCTCAGCAGAGCGAGAGCGCCAGCCGTGCATGGCCGCTGCACCGTGCGGGTACGAGTGACCTTGGAGAACAGGAGGGAGGGGGGAATTCATGTCAGCCGCCCCCTTCAGCTGCCCCCCGGCCCACTGCAGCAGAAGGTCTGTGGCAGCGAGCAGACCTCAGCACAGCGCCGGCAGTAATTTTATCCCCGGCTTCATTTTCAGAGTTAAAGCCCTACGCACGCCCCTTAGCCATTTTAGTTATGAGTCATTCGAAAAATGCCAGCTTTAGCAAGGCAGCTCAGCTTCTGCAGGGCTGGGTACGTACCTCCGCCGCCAAAGACAACGTTCTGCCGCGCCTGCCTGCTGCGAGAGCATCCGAGGAGCGTGCCGGTGCCGGCCGGGCAGCCCTGCGCCGGGGAAAGGCCAGTGGGGCAGCGGGGGAAGAGGCCGTCACGGAACCAGGCAAAGAGGTTTCTTGCTAGCGATGCGCCACGGGAGTTTCCTACACTGCTTCTTTTACGCCGCCTTTGAAGCTTGCGTGCAAGCCCTGCTGCACCCCGGCACACCCCTGAGCCCTCAGGGAAAGGGACGGGATCCTCAGAGACGTAGGGTGTGTTGCCCAACCCTCCATCCTGGTGCGGCACGCGGGGTTGGATTTTCCAACCCAACCATGTGCTGACACGCAGGAGTAGGGTGGGGGGAAGTAAAAGAGGGTTTCAGCTGTTAAATCCTAAGAAATTGAGAAAAAAACCGTGCTGCTCCTATATAAATGGCCCTGATGTCCCATGAGCTGGTGCATGTTGAGGCTGCAGAGGTGCCAGCTGGGAGGATGCCGGGTTTTTGGTGGAAGGAGGAATGCAGAGGCCAGTAAAGAAATTGGCTGTTTCGGGGCATATTTACACCCTTCCACGGGGAGGAAGAGGTTTCTCTAACCCAAAAAGGAAATGCTCATCTGAAACAGGAAAATGGAACTTTCTTTTGAGCATTAATAATGGAAAATCACCTCTGCAACGGCTGTCTGTTGAATCCCTGGGCATGCAGCAGGGAGAGGATGCTTGGGGAGAAACACCCTGCCCTGCTGGCGCCTCCAGGTAACCCCAGGGGGCTGATGCTGGCACAGGCGCAAGGGGAAAGATGCTGGGTTTTTGGGGGGGTGAAACTGCTCAGCTGGGGCACCATCAGGGTGCTTGGCGACCCCGCCATTGCCCCAGCCGAGCGGTTTCAGCCCCCCAACAACCCCAGCATCCCCCTCCCCAGATGCAGGAAGAGAGGGTCTGAGTACCACAGCGATGCTGGCAACACCCTGGACGCACACAGCATCACCCGAGGGTGACCCCAGCAATTCAGATTCATCATCTAAAAAGAGAGATCTGATTTCTTCTATTTCTTTTATTTTTTCTTTTTAGTGAAATTGCTTCTAAACTAAATGTTTCTCTTGAAAGAGGCTATTTTTAAGGTAAGTGGCATGATATGGTGCTTATGGACACAACTCCAGCGCCAGCCTGATGGTACTGATTTAGCAAGCAGTGGCTTCTTGCTGATGAGCTGAAATGACTATGGCATCCTTTAAAGAAGTAGCGATCATGGGTTTCATATCAAAATCCTGATAGTCTTTCTCAGAACAGCACTGTAACGGTTGAAGAGGATGCTCAAGCCATTTTCTGGTCCAAAAAAGGACAAGAAGATGAAGGGTAGTACATCTAGCCGTGTAATCGCAAGGGCACTGGCGGAAGCGATACAATGAACCCATTATAAACATGGGTGTAGCAAAGCCAGAGCTCAGCTCATTGTGTCTTCGCGTTTCTAAATATATTTTGTCTTGGAGGAAGAGCAAGGGAGAAGAGAAATGAATGTCGGGAAGACGCCTGGTTCTCCGAGCGACCGGGGTTTTCAGCAAGGCAAAAGCCCACGATCTCTGAGGCTGCGCTTGTGGGCAGCAGCCGGTCGCTGGAGTCCTCCCTCCTGCTGCAGACGACTATGTTTAGCTCCTCTTAGAGGGTGAGGGAAGCAGAAGAGGAGGTAGAAAAACTTAGTCATCTTCTCCCCTCAAACATTTTGCTGTTCGTTTGCTTCAGCAGCACACGAAGCACTTAGTCACCTGCTCTCTGTCAGGCTTTTTCTAATTTTATTTTTCCAAATCAAAATAAAAAGAGAAAAAAAAAGGAAGTTCCTTCCCAAATAAGCAGCTGGTGGAGGAGGCTGGGGGGGAGCGAGCAGCGGGTGGCCAAGAGTTCACCCCACGGCTCAGCCGGCTGCTGCAGACACGCAGGAGAGCGTTTGCAGAGCGCAGGAGAAGAGAGGGAAGCTGCCGCTTCCTCTCGCTCGGTGACAGCTCGATGAGCCGCTTCAGCAAGCCAAGGTGCAAAGCATCCTCCCCTGCCTCCGGAGATGAGATCTGCTTCGTGCCCCTCTACAGGCAGCTGGTACCTGCCCTCGCAGTAAAATCATTCGCAGTGTTATAACACACCGCTCACGCTCCAAGTATTTTCCTGCAGCAAGGCAAGGGGAACCTTGCCACCTAAATCACACGTCCAGCTCGGATGTCCTCTGTTCTCCAACCCAGAAATATCAACATCAGAGCAGCGATTCCTTTGGAGCTGATTTTAGTAAGCTAGCCACCATAGCTCTCGTGGTAAAGAAGTCCCTAAGGTTAGAAACTTTTGCCAAACAAAACTAGCTTACTCCGACAGCAGTGTAGGAAAACTCAGGACAGCTGGTGTCCTTCCAGACTCCTCTCGCCCTCAGAAGCACAGAGAGCCCTTGACACCATTCCTTCCTCCAGCGACTGCCTGTCCTTCACCTGCAAAATGCAGGCACCAGCACAGGCACATGGATGCTGGTGCCGAGACGCTGCCTCAAATGGGAGAGCACCAGCAACAGCAAGAAACAAAAAGCCTGTGAACGCAAGCGCGATGGAGAGTCAGGCGTTTCGTTTCTCTCCCCAGCACTGCATCTCGAAGGGTCTGAGGCCAGGAAGGCAATCCCCAAAACCCACCTTCTTCCCCCATCAGAAAGCAAACCTGCTGGTATGGCGGTAACCCAGTGCGTTTTACAACCGAGTCGGGATGGGGTTTTTGGAGGGCTCAGAAGGCACCCAGATGGCTCACGGCTTCCTGTTGCTTCAGCTTTACTACAAAGCAACATAAATAGGTCTTCATTCTTTGTTGATGTTTGGTGCCATACAGCAAAACATGCATTGTTAGTCTAAAAATAGGAAACGCTGTTGCAGCTTTGAAGAAAATCAGCTTTTTTCCTGTACTGATACAAACACAGTGGCTGAGTGCCAGATGCCTCTGTCCTGCTTTGAAGACCGATGAAATTCTTTGCCACGCTCATAAATTACTGCTTTGTTAGCACCCGGCAAGCTCCAGCGACACCAGCAAACCCTGGTATTTCCTTCTTCTCCCTCGTTAAGGGAGGGGGGGAGGTGTGTGGGGGGGATGCTTAATGCTACATTTCATCCCTGTGCAGAGACGGACAGCCCCGCGCGCCTATCGCCGAGCCGAGCGCAGGCAGAGGTTGCTAAGGCACCCGCTGACGCACAGCCGGGCCCCACTTCTACATTTTTCCATTACACGGTGTCGAAGCTTGCAGAGCAGGAGGTAGCCTTCTCGAGCGAGCTATCGAGAGATCAGCGAGAGACGGCAGGATCCTGCAGGGCACGCTGCACGCGACTTAATGCTCCGTTTAAACGAAGGAGTGCACGACAGAGCCAGAAACCTGCCTTGTTCAGAACAAACGCGCACACACTTTCAGACCTGGCTTGAAAAAAAGGCACACCTACTACTGCACTTCTCAGAGTGTGAGTATAGAAAAGGCAAGGCCCCAAGCAGAGCGAGGTGTGGGTAGAAAAATTCCTGGTGGCTTTCCCTGGGGAGCACCACAGTGACTCCTGGGGGAGGATGCGCTGGCACAGTCCTCACTCCAAAGCGTTACAAGTGGTACCTGGATGTGCTGGGACCAGGGCAATGTGGCTGCACCAGCAAGGGCACTTCTGCCAGCCCCTTTACTGGGGTCCCACCTGCAGGGATGCCCACCCCACTGCTGTGGCATTGCCCCCAGTGCAGTTTAGAGGGAGACCTCTGCCTTGCAGCACAGATGGAGAGCAGCAGGCAGAGCCTAACCAGAGCCCAAGCAGAAATGTGACCCCGTCCAAGAGCAGCCGCTTGCCATAAGGTCTCTCCCAGCTCCATGCTTTGGTGGCTCTGGGGGTCAGGCCTCTCCAGGAGACGTTCATCTTAGTTCATGGACTGATTTTAACCCACCCGCAGCACTGAGGCTCCTCACCCACTGCCGGCTGCTGGCAACCACCAGGTTGGTCCCTCAAGCAGCAGCTCGGGGCAGCGGACTGTCCAGCTTCTGCAGAAAGCCAGCGCTATGTGACACCTCTGGGCACAGCTTATCTCTCTCCCACAGCAGCTAAAAGCTGCAGGCCAGACCTGTGAGCTATTAAAAGGCACCATACTCAGTAATTTATGCAGTTTTTAACCTCACCAGAGCCTCAGAGATGAGCAACTGGTGATCATCAAGTCAGTTTTTGGGCATACCCATTCCATGTACAACTCAAACATTTTGGAGGATGCAGGATGCTCCCTAGAAGTCCAGCTAACTGTTGGACTGTTTTACACATCTCCTCAGGGTGTAATTTCATCATTACAATTCAGGATTAGCATTTGAGAGTTAGTGTTTCTCTTCGGTTTAGTTATCGTGCTGGGTTTGCAATCCTACTTTTGCCTCCCTGGTGTGGGCAGAAGCAGAAATCTCAGTATTTTCATTCCCATTCAGGGATCTCCTGCCCTGCAGGGCTAATTCCCCACCACCTCAGGGTACTGGGCAAGCACTAAGAGCCACCCCACTTAGCAGCTGGCTTGCAGCGCGGCTATCCTGTCCTCGGAGTCAGGGACTGGCAGACATGCCTAGCACTAAAGTATCAGTTCAGTGGTACTGAATCACAGCTTAGGAAACCTCTCCTTCCTGAAGGAAAAACAGAAAAGGAAAAAACCCTGGGCATTTCCAAGCTCTTGAGTTGTTCCTGTTGTTGGTTAGGAATGGAAGGAAGCTACAGAAAGGCAGTTTCACATATGGGATGATGTCTAGAAGTTCCCCATATCTCCCTTGGAGATTTCCTGTCTGAAAAACTAGTCCAGCTCTCTACAAAAAAGCACGGAGACCTTCACAGTCTCAAAGTGAATAGTGCCAAGATCAACTAGAAATCAGAAGTTACCTTTCAGTACTTCAGCTTGGAGCTGGTTACTTTTTGGTGTCTTTGCCAAGCTCTGCTGCCTGGCTGGCTAGCTCTGTTTGGGGCCACTGTTTGGCCTGTGGAGGATGAGAGACCTCATTTTTTTACTGCAAAGTCACCATTACGTGCAACAGCATATAGCTGCCAGGGCCCCTCAGGGATGTAATGTTAGAGGCTGCCTGGCCTTACAAGGAATGAGAAGGAGAGATTTGCAGAATACTGCTTTGCAAATGTACTGTCCCTGTCACACGGCGAGCTATGAATATTTGCATTTTTTGCACAAGACCATTTTGGATTCACTCTTCCTTCACCTGCACAAACATCAAGAATCTGCATGAAAAACAAGCCGAGAAGCTACTGATGAGACAGTGGCATTCCTGATGCTACAGCTACAGGAATTACTGAAAAGTCTTCATGTGCTATCTCTTAGAGCAGGCAAAGCTCTTCAAACCCTGGCCACCACAGTCCCAGTGGCAGCACCATCACTGGAGGAGGCTCACACCTCCTCACCAATACCACTGGCACTATGTGGCTAACTAGGGACACATTCCCAGACCACCTCCAGGGAGGAGATTCATTTCTCCTGAGCCAGCATCTCCGAGATGGCTGAGCAAAACCACTGCCGGTGCTCTTCCTGCACACGGGCTGTGGGACAAGAGCGCAATTGCCACCCCGGGGTTAGCTACCAACCGTACATCAGCACTTGCAGAGCTCTGCACAGGAGCTATGCAAATATTATGGCTAAATCCTTTCCGTTCCTAATCACAAATGTAATTGTCTATGCAAAGACAGCGCACCTAGCTAGGGACTGCCTGGTCCCTTGCCGTAGCCCACTCACCCCTGCGTGATGGCAAGGCAGGGACCCTCACCACCCAGTGGTGCCACCAGCACCAGCTGAAGCTCCAGGTCACAAAGGCAGAATTAAAAATCTAATGAGACCCAAATCTGCGGGTGGTGTTGCCCAGGCAGTGGTACTAGGGATGCTGCAGAAGAAACAAAAATCCCCAAACAAAAGTATTTCATCTTGGCCAACACGTGCCTATGGAAAGAGCAGCACAGGTCTACCCCTCCCATGTAGCCATGGGGGGGAACACGGCACAAGTAGATGGATGGTGTCCTATTTTATTTAGCTTACAAACAACTGTAAGCTAAAAACCTTACCAAAAAAAAAGGGTGTTACAGTCAGTTGTTCTGGAATGGAAAAATTTATATGCTGGAAAGCGTGTCTTGCTAATAAACTAAGGTATTTTTAATAGCCACGGTGTTAGAGGTACTAACAAAAACCACATTGATGAGGTGATTATTTGTGACACGCACTGATGTGCCAGACAACAACAAAGCACTCACAAGCCAGTGACTAGCACATCCCGAGAGTGGCTAGATTAGGGGAGGGTGGAAGGGGAGATTTTGGTTTTCTCTAGAGAGATGTAGTTTGAAAAAAAGGGTCATTGAAAGCATCTGGAAAATGAAAGCTACGGCAAGCAGCTAACAGTCTCATTTGGAAGATGCAGGAACCATTAAAGGGTTGTTAATTTGAGTTCAAGCAGCTTCAAAGGAAAGCAGCAGAAGCACTCGCAGAATCTAGGATCTGGACAAAATCAGGAGGGAAGCTGCAGCCGTGTTTCAGCCACACAGTGGTCAGTGCTGGGATTTGGGATGGGCAGCACAGGTCACTGCATGGGATGTCTCTAAAGCAGAAAGATCTAGAAGCAGGGTGTCAGGTAATGCACACGTGGGGCATGCTCCTTTGCTCCACAGCACCGCTGCTCCCTTAGATAGAGAAGAAGACAATATAAAAAGTTTTCTACTCTGAGGGACAGGTCCTGGATTTAGTGAGTCAGCCCCAGGTCTTCTCGAGTTTCCCGGTCCCGCTGGAAACTATGAAAACAAAACCCCTCTCTTCAGTCCCTTCAAACAAGCCTGTGCTTTGTATGCTTGGAGATCCCGTTCAGGGACGGGGCCCTTGGCCACTCCTGTGCTGTGCTTGGGCCACGATGGAAAGGCTGTGATGTGGGGGAACCACGCGGCCACAGGCACAGGAGAGCAGCCCTCGCATTGAAAACACAGGCTAAATTCGCCCCTGGACAAGTTTCCCTTACAGAGCCCTGTTTGAGACACTTTCTGGAGCCACACAACATGTCTGCAACTTTTAAAGCACTGAGGTGCATTGCCTGGCTGTAATTTAACCTTGCAATAGTTTCAACCTATGTAAATGAAAGCCATAGGGGCAACTTGTGCCTTTCAGCCCTATAAGAGCAGCCATGCCAGCCCAGCATCCCACGCCAGGCCAGCATCCCAAGCTCAGGAGCCGTTAATACTTGAATAAGGGGAAAGAGGACACAAAGAAATGGAACAAAAAGCCTGAACTGGAAGTATGTGCTAAAGCTCAGGGTTTGAGCTTTGCCCTTTGGGTGGCTGCAGACATCGTTGGCTGCACGCATTTGCTGCATAAGTTTGCTCCTCATTTTCTGCTGGACAGACACCAGGGACTCGTGGTCATTCCTCCCAATGGAGAGAGCCAAGAGAGCCAGACACTCGCTGCGTCCCGGAGCCCCATGCCCCGTGGTGGCCCTGCACAGCCGGGGCGTGATGCCGATGGTGTGCCCAGCAGCCAGCTCCATCCCTGGTCCGCCAGCAGTCAGAATTCGCTGTACTATCACTTTGGCACACTCTTTCCTTCCTTGGCAAGACAGGCCAGAACTAAACTTTTCCATTGAGACGGGTAAACAAAGACTTTGCTTTTTCCCCCTCTAACAAAGTTTAGCCCAGGAAGTCACATGAGCGCAGCTGCATCCAGCATGTATATCCAAAATGGCTCGAGCTGCTGGTGGCGCATGGATGTACAAAACATAGAACAAAGCTCTGCCCTGCAAATACATTTCCAACAGCACGTGGGAAGTGCACCAGAAACATCCCATCCTTCCGCTTGAAGGCCAAATCTGACCCCTGGCTGACGCGGATTTCCCAGCACAGACCGTGTATCAGGGAGGACAGGCTGTCACTAAGATCATCGGAGCCGGCTGCCTGCCCTGGCTTTCCCCACCGCTTCCCACAACCCCCAAATGCCTCCCCCTGAATTGCTGTCATGCATTCGACCAGCACACAGAAGTCACCCTCAGCAGGACACTGAAACGCAGGTACAGGAACTCTGCCACTGGAAGTCCCTGGCCCCCATATAGCCAGCCTGAAGATGGAGGCTGGAAAAATCAGCACGCAAAATATCTGTGCTCTGGAGTACGAAGAAACAACAAGCAGTTTGCCTTAGAGGCAGAAAAAACATAGGGATTTACTGATGGTCATTTTCTGCTATTAGAGCAATAAATCCATTCGACGGTCAGCCAAAATGCCAGAGAAAAAGAATGTGAACTTAGGGAAAACAGGAAAAAAAAAAAAAAAGGTGTTACTAGACCAAAGTATTTTCCAGCGATGTTTAGAGGCAGTTCTGAGCCCAGCACCGATCAGTCAGAAAACCTGCTACCTCTGAACCCATGCCAGGCTGTCCCTGCGGCTATCGTGCTTCCCCTGGGCTTCCTCACCCCGCTCAAAGCTGTGCAGGCTCCAAAGCACCGGGAAATTCATCTGAAGCGCTTGAAGAAGGCAGCAAATACAGACTGTGCCCTTTCCCCTTTCCAGGGAGGAAGGCAGGGCAGGAGGTTCAAGGGCGACAAGACAACAGCACAAAACGCTGACTTGGCTATCTGCTGGGCTGGCACTCTCCCGAGTAACTGCATTTTGCTTGCCGAAAAATAATTTCTACTGATGCCATTATTACTGCATCCCCACTTGTGCTCCTCTTACCTCTCTTCCCTCTTTGGTGGGCTTTTCTGGATGTTTTCCAGCGGAGGACATTGTTTCAGTAACCTCGGACTCCGTGTAGGTAAAATGCAATGTAAAATGGCCAGGAGGGCAGACCTGTGGTGGCTCTGCTTCACCTACACCAGAAGCCCTGCTGCCGCCTGCGAAGGTGCCTCCAGCGCTGACAGCAGACAGGGTCCAACACCTTGTGATCTTCTCACTGAGCAACGGGACATTTCCAGTGCCTATATTGGGGCTGCTCATGTACGCACAAAAAGCTCTGCCCCTATCTTATTTCTGGTAAAAGCGTAGACACAGAGGCATTTGGCTGGAAAACCATTAGTAATTCCATTTCCCGTGGATCTGGGGGCTGTTGCCTCAGCTGGATCCTCTCTTCTGGAGTCCCCTAACGTCCCTCATGTTGCAACACGCCGTGGCTGTCTGGTGGGAGCCAGCAACAGCCGACTCTGGCGTTCCCACTGGATGGCTCGCTCCCTACGGAAACGAGCTGTCAGGGCTGTGCAGTGGGATGACAGCTTCCAGTTGTGCTGCGCTCCCAGCGTGCAGTCCGTTCCCAGCGCACAGGCAGGATGCCCATACCAGGTACTTTCCCCAGGTCCAGCAGGCAAGCTCTTTGGTTCTGATCCCACCAGCCGATTTTGGCAGTGGCAAACAGAGCAATGAGTTCAGTAGGTCAGCCCTTGCTCTCAGTGACCGGGGAAGATGAGTCAACATAGCTCAGGGCTATCAAACTTCACGCCACACATTCCCAGCTTGTGCTTAGAGACACGGACGTCCCAATTTGAAGCCTTGACAGACCAGCAGGGCACTCATATCGCCTTATGGACAATGGTCCCTCTCCCTGTGGAAGAGAGTGGCTTTCTAGGACCGGCAGTTGTCGCAAAGCTTTCCAAAACTGGGAGGATCCTGTCCCCAGCCTAGCAGCCAAACGAGTGTGTGCTCCATATATACACACCACGCACCTTCCCAGCTCTGCACGAGCAGAGTACAGCAGTCCTGGTTTCTCACACCAGTGCCTGCCCTGAATAACCATTAAGTAGCATGCACAGCAGTTCTCAGGCAGCCAGGCTACCTGAAAAACACCCTTCTAAAACCCACAAGCCAAACCTAGCACAAGGAGCCCACAACCAACGTGTCCTCCCGATGCTGGGGAAGATCTCCCTGCTTGGGGCTGAGCAGAAACTCAATTGCAGAAGTGAGACTGAGAGGCAGGAGGAGGGCAGGAGCGCTGCTGCCCTGGCACTGCCGCCCGGAGCGTGAGCTTGCCGTGGGACAGGCAGCCTCGCTGGGGCACGTGGCTTACCCCAGAGCTCACCTCGAAGAGCACAAACGTAGAGTGAAAGCTTCCGCAGGGCACGTCCATAAAGAGTTTTCTGACGCAGAACTAGGTGGGACTACCACAATCCATCACCGCTTGCTGAATTCAAGGCCAGGCTGCGATGTGTACTCACGTTCGTACCACAGCAGGCTGGAAATTGAATGCCACGGTGACGACCCAGCTGAGGGAAAAGGAGGAATCAGCCTGACATGTCGCGATTTCCGCTCAGCCCTGTTGACTCCTACAGTTACTGAAGTGGCACTGTTTGTTGATGGAACAGGGACTGAGTCAGTGGGAACAAACCCCAGGGGAAAGGTCCTTCTGAAATATTTGTTCCTATTATTTACTCTGTGGCTTAATCAGACATCTCTGCAGAAAAATCAGCAAGTACCTCCCCTCGCAATTTACTGAAAATGAGGTCACCGGCCCTGATTCATTTACAAAGAGCTTCCTAGGAACCAAAATGCTGCAGCAGAAGAAAGTGAGCCCACATCTTTCGCCTCCCAGGACTTACACTACCTAAAGTACGTATTTTAAGTGCCTGCGCCTGAAAAAGCAAATTTGTTTTCTTTTCCTGGGACACACTTGCTCCAGCTGCAGACGGCAAACGGGGTGACATGAGAACACATATTTTTTGCCACAGGTGCATGAAAAGTCAGGTGGCCATGAACTGTGTATCCACGCCACATGCATCATCCAGATTTACTATCAAACACAAAGCTCCAACAAGGAAATGTAAAGGTTTGGCTTCATCCTTCCAGTCTGATGCAAAGCTTCCTTAGAACTTTAAGCTTTTCTTTTCACTGTTGAGCTTCAACATCTGCTGTATCTAGGGGATCCAGAGGAAACTTCACAAGACCAATCTAGCAGGCAGCCATTTAGCACAACCACATTTCTAAACTACAGGGCAACCATATTGAATTAAGCTCCTTTCAAAACACACACAGACAGAGAAGAAGAACAGGAAAGGCAGAGGCCCCAGCACCTCAAGAGCTCTGGTTTGAGATTAGCGTTTCACATGAGCGACATTTTTTCCAAAAGTAAGCAGTAGGTGAAAAACCTAACCCCTAGATTGATTCAACTCTACCATTACTTTTAAAAAGCAATGCAAAACCACCCACCCTCAAATCGGTCATGAGCAAGAAGAAAGCCACTGGCTTGCTTGGACAGCCCTTCTCTCCCCGTTCCCAGTGCCTCAGTGCCCCCCAGCCAGTTCTCGAACGCAAGGCTTGCAGCGCCCAGGGTCTGGCAACAAAGGATGTTTTCAAGGAAAGTGGTTGGTTGACAGCTGAGCTGTCACCAGATAAATGTACAGAAAAGAAAGTTACAGCTTCTCAGAGAAGCAGCTCTTGAGCACCATTCCCACCTGACAAGTTTCCCCTACTGCGCAGCTTCCTTGAGGTTTGTCTTAGATTTTTGATAAGATACTGTGAGTTTACGTACCAAGGAATTGTCGTCTGCAAGAAGACTGACTACATGAGCATTAAAGCCTTTGTATCAGGTTTTTCAGAGGCACACAACTGTTTATTTCCACTGTTCATTACATGCCGTTAGTAGCTCCAGAAGTTTATGAACCTAGGCAGTGCCTTCAGGCTGCTTTGTTTGGCCATCAAGTGTCCACTGATCCTCTCTGGGCTGTGGGACACCAACAAGCAGGTACCGACAGGAACCCAAACCTCCACCCCAGCCCCGGGTGTAGGAGAGGGCACATGGATGTAACCACGAGCCAGCCACAAGTGCTGCAGCCCATGTGGAAGGAGGCAATCCTGATTTGCAAGGTGGCTGTTGATCCCTGTCTCCTTCCTCTGCCCCCATTTTGCTCTGGCAGACCAGCCCACGCACAGGAATCCTTCCCAGCTGAGACAGCGGCTACAGCCGGCACAGAGACCTAGACCTAAAGGATGGAAGGGTGCAACAGGGGCACACATCCAACGCAACCCCGAGGCGGATTTTCAATCTGTGTTTCTGGGTGGTGCCCCACAAGAAACTGGGAAGGCGATGTAGAGTCGTTATAACCTGGCAAGCCTTGTCCCTACCTGATCTCATTAATCAATCCCTCTCAGAGAGAGGCAGTAATTTCCATGGTATGCAGCCAAACTCCTTCCTCCTCCGCTCTGCGAGTGATCCAGAGGTGCTTTACATACCACAGCACCTGTGTCTGGATCAACAGGCAGAGCATCTGCCTCTTGCTCTCCACTCTCCTACACCAGTAAATCCTGTATTTCACATCCCACACACTCAGACTTGTAAGTTCCAGCAGTGAGCTCTTCCTTTTTAGCTTTGTTTGTCCTTTCTGCACCATTGCTCCCCAAACATGCCCATCAAAGCTGAAGCCCCTTGTGCAACAGGACACAGCGCTACATCTCGAAGAAGACCTCCTCTATTTCACAGGCTATGGCTGCTGGGAGACATGCTGTCCCTCCCAGCAGGTTGCTCCTGTTTTCCTAGGAAATGTGGCAAGCACTGATCCCTTTGTTTTCCTCTTACCTCTGAAGAAATTACTGCACTCAGTGTTTGTCAACATCATATCTCCCTGATAACGCGGGACGGCTGTTTCTCCAACCCTATGGGACAGTCACACACCACCATCGAGGGTTACAGGCCCATGGGCTCCATCACCTCCAGAACAGAGGGAAGGGTAAGGCGAATGCGGTCTTTTGCAGCAAGTGGCAGCATCAGCCTGTGCAAAGTGGCAGGGTGTTTCCGATGGGCTGTCCCGCAGGCGCTGATATCAAGCACCAGCTGGGAATGGTGACTGAGACGAGGTGAATTTCCCTTGCTGCTGCCAGTGCTTCTGGGGGTGGCCATGACATGCTGAAAAGGCAGCGCAAGGTACCAGGAAAGCAGGGCAACAAAGGGCCTGTGTGCTCCAACATGGGGTGGCGAGGGGTGAGGGAAAAGGGCTAGCACTGGTGGGATGTGAGGAAGCGGAGGAGGAGGAGGGAAGGCAGAGCAGCCCTTGCCCACTGGGCTGCAGAGCTGAGTGCATCCCCCCATTGAGCGAATGCCCTCAAACAGCCACTTCTTTTGCACCGAGCTTCTTCCCCACCTGCTTAACCCCAAAAAGCCTTGCACTGGCAAAACGTCTCACAACATTGGTTCTGTGAATCTCAGCTGCCATCGAGAACAAAAATCTCTCTGCAGCTCAAGCCAGTAAAACCTAAATTGCGGAGTGGTTGGGCTGTGGGATGCCCTTCTGAGGACGCAAGTGGGTTAGGTAAAAACAAAACCAAATCTAAAGTCTAACGGTAGCCCACAGAGACACCACAGCTCACGTTCAGGCACTGCACAAATATTCCCTTTTACGATGGATGGCCTTTTTATCATGAGAATAAGTCAAATCAAGTAAATGACTCAGCCTCCTTATTCATGAAAGCATTCCCCACATCTGCCTATAGCCAGTGGCCCATGATTTGCCCAACACAAAACACTGCACTGCCATGGGAATAAACATCCTCAAGTCTCACTCATTTCCAGGGAGTGCAGGCACTTGGCACCCCTGAAACTACATCTCTCTCCTCCCCATCACTCTGCTCTGCGGCACTCGGGCACTTCATCCACTAATGCCTCCCCCTCTCCCATCTCTCGGCCATGGAGAATCAGCCGCCCCTCCACCTTTCCAAGAACCTCTCACTCCTCCCCATCTGCCCCAACAACCCTACCTGCGACAGGAATTCCCACAGCAGCTGTGGCAGCCCATCGTCACTGGTTCGCTTCGGCCCCTCCTGCATTGCAATCCGCCCAGGAAAGGCTCTTCCCTCACCCGCTGTCAGCCCAAGAGATGGCAAGCTCCAGGAGAAGTGGTGCCCCAAAAACTAGGGGCTCTCCTGCCTCATGTTTTGCTCCTCAGGCTCTGACGACAGGTCTCTGCTGTGCCCAGGAGGCTTTATAATTCGCAGGTGGCAATTCCTTAAGCTGTAGGCAGTTTTCCCAGAGGTTTCCCGGATCTTCTGTGCAAGGCTATTGCCATAAATCAATTGGATTGCTTAGTCACCTCTGTTTGTCCAGCCAGTGCCAAGGCAGACCTGCGATTTCACAGCATGTACTGTACGAAGGAGCCAGTTCCTGTAAATTAGATGCACCACTGCAAACTAAATTGCATATTGTTTTCTACATCGACTTGTTTTCTGCTGGACTGGATGAAACATACTTTACAGCCATAAATAAGCCAAAGAACAAAAGTGCGTTATGGAGCTGTGTTAAAGGCTGCCTGACGGAGGGCCATGTGTGCCTGGGAGACTGCGGCGTGAGTCTAGGGGCTGCGGAGTGAGGAAAGGGGAGCCCTGAACAGTGCTCCTAAACCGATGGCAGGCACTGGATATGCTCGCTGAAGCCAGCGTTTTTCCATCAGGGTCACTAAACTGGAGTGTGGAGGGCTGAGACCCTTCAGGCAGCGTTTATGAGCACGAAGCACTGTCCAAATTAATAGCTGCTCTTCATCCCTGCTCATCTCAAAATGGCTACAAAGCAGAGGCGTCCAAAGTAATGCTTAAGGAAGCGCTGGCCTCTCCGCCAAGCCTTCCTCATTTCTAAAATGGAGCGTACTTCAATTGCCCAACAGGGATGCTGTTAAGGATGCCGGGACGTGATTTTTCCCACAGAGCTGTGAGCCCTGGAAGCAAGATGGTGTTTGCTGTCCCCAGCTGTGGGGCTGCACCCCGCAACTCCCAGCAAAGGGGCTCCCACGCCAGCCCCAGGCACCTCCCACAGCCGCAAGCGTGCTCACAACTAGTGCTGAGAGCCCCATCGGTCCCGTTTAAACCAAAGTACAGAGAGGCCCAAATCAGCCGGGAGAAGATACTGGGAAGTTCTACTTTCACCCTCTCATTCCCTGCTCCTCCCCAGGGGCTCTCAAACAGCAGGGTGGCTTCTCCAGTGCTGGTGGGGCCACATCCAGCTCCTCGCTCATCTGCACACAAAAAAATACATTAAACTCTTTTCTATTGGAAAGGTTAGTATTTCGGTTCTCCTTGCCATATTGATTATAAAATCTAATGTTTGGCTTGTGTGCCGTATAAAGAAGAAGCACTTAAAATCCTGGAAGGCTTGTGGCAGAGGAGGAGAAATAATCAGGAAAGCCTGCGTAGTAACGCTGTGATAGCGTTTAAAGTAAACAGGAATCGGAGCCTGTTTGTGGTACATCCTGTACAATAAAAAAGATGAAAAGATGATCTATTACCACCCAGATATAGTATAAATGCATAACATCTAATAAAACCTTCTGCATTTCAGAGGCAAAGAAACTCTCTGGATCCCGAGAGGCAGAAGCCACCTCTGATGGCTGCAGGCAGAAGTGACTGACAGAAGCGGCCAGATCCCTTCCACTGGAGGACAGGAGTCTCATAAGGAGGTTGCAGAGCCCTCGGGAGCCTGCCCAGAAAATCAACGCCGCCAGCGCCCCTCCGGATTTGGTGTCTGGATTTAATGGCATTGACTTGCCAAGGAGAGAGGGCAATGAGAGTAATTAAGGGCAATTAGAGGAGGGAAAAGGACAATAAGGACTAGCACAACGCTCAGAAAAAAATCCAAACCCAGGGAAGCAATGCTAGGTCCCTGATAGCAGTAAGGGACAGTAAAGGGAAAGGGCTATGGAGATGCAGACCTGATGCAAGCTGAGGATTTGGGACTGAGCTTCCCCCAGGGGATGAAGCTGTTCCCATCCCAGGCTGCCTGCCGTGCCACAGCACATTTGTAGACATTTGTCTATTCCCACCAGCCCCTCCGTGAAAACAAGATCTCATCAGGCTGTAATTCCAGCACGGGAACAAAGCCTCCGGAAAGCCTAGATGGAGAGTTCTTACTGATAACAGAGAAAACCGAGGGCAGATGCTCACCCTGTGGGACGTCCCCTGTTAATGGAGGTACCGTAGGTTTTAGCCTAACATCCTGAGCTCCCCAGACGGAGCATCCCTGCGCACCCAGCACGCTAGCCTCCCCCAGGCCGCTGTGACACATTACGCAGAACAGCGTACTGGTCTGAAATGAAGTGACGATGCAGGACACTCCTGTGTGTCCTAGCTCCAGGGCTTGTAATGGATGCCACCCATACCTCTGGGAGGCTGGTCCATGACTAGCCATCTTAATGAGCGGGCTTTCTGTGTTGGGTTTTGTTGGTGAGAGCCACAGAGGTGCTCTGGGTTTAAAGATTCACCAGCTCTTTCTCACTCCCTCCACCCCATAAACAAGCTTGTTTCTATTCTGACTTCAACTATCAGAGCAATCAGGGATGTTTGTAACTCCTGTGAAACTAAAAGCAAAAGCAACCTTCATACTGGGCCAAATCCTGAAGTAGGTGTTTTTTTTTTTATTTTGACAATCCTTTTTTGGAAAAAACTTCACTTAAACTTCAGTGAGAGCTTTGCTTTCCAGCGAGGATGAAGGGAAAACTGAAAGAAGTTTTGGAATTGGGTCCACATGGTGTAAACATGACACAGGCGCTGTTGATGCGGGGGTGGAAGCACTCACACCGCAGAGCAGGAGTCGACATGGGAGGATGCCACTTCTGGTCGCTCAGACGCAACAGCTCCTCTTCCCATCCACACTCTGCACCACACCACAAAGTCCATGGGCTCCCTGAAAACCCTTTCTCAAATCATGTTCTCCATCCCGAGACAAAAAGCTCACATTTTTTGTTTCTGGAAGTCCAAGCACTGGCAAGGATGGTGGCCACTGCGTGTGCAGATGTGCTGCCCGTGTTTGCATGTGTGCTGTGGCACGTGTGCGCCAGATGTGTTGGGGAGCTACTCCTGCCACCCCCTGCGGCTGCAGCACGCTAGACAGCTGCGTGGCAAGAGCAACATCGTGCCAAGAAACACCGCTCATCTTCCGTAACAGGAGGTTTCTGGGGTTTGTGTGTGTGTGCGCGCCTGGGTGTGTGCGCTCGTGCTCCTGCTCCTCCTCAAGTCACTTTTTATAACTAACCTTGCAAGGGCTCTTCCACCTGCTCGTTCCTGCGCCTCAGGTCAGCTGAAAGGGGCTGCAAGAGAAATGCAAACCCGAAGAGGAAGCCCGTATGCCCCAGTTTGAGGGCTGCAGAGAGAGATGTGTTTTTATTGGTGCTAACCTGCTCACCTTGGCAAAGTGCCACCAGAAGAAGGAAGCATACTGCTTCTCTCTTCTTGCATGAGAGGTTAAGGACTCCCCTCAGTGCGAGGCAATGTACATCTCTGCGGTCACACACCCCTGTAACATCTGCTTTCATGTCCAACTTCACCTGCCTGCTCCTTCAGCAGTTACTTTGGGAGGTGAGCCTTGAAAGAGAAGACCCGGCACTAGCCAAATTACAGAGTATTGTCCTTTGTAGATCCTTGATTGAAAGAGATGAAACTTCTGCAGGATTAGAAATGCTGCTTCTCCCTAGAGCAGAGCCCAGGCCTGCCTAGCCCAGCAGCAAACAGCCAAGCATCAGAGACAACCTCAGTTTTCCTACGCTGGCTTTCTGGAGGCAGCAGAGCCTGGCTTGGAGCTGATCCAGCCTTAGAGCTTTCAGCCTGATGCGATGCTGGAAAGAGCCAGTCCCACCAGCTAGAGGAGAAAATCCCAGCGCAGGAGGAGGGAGAAATTTCTGTGGAGACTCTGTCACAGACAGAAACATGGGGGCTGTCAGCCAGCAGGGACAGACAGCCCACCTGGGAGGAACAGGTTTTGATGGACTGAGGAAGCAAAAGCCAACCTCTTGCCTGAACCCCGGCAGAGGAGAGCCCGAGGGTGGGGAGTGCATCCCTTCTCACGCGGCCACGCAGCCCAATGCCATGCATTGCATAGCAGCATCCAACACGGCTGTGAGGACTACCCAAATCAAGAGAAAAACGGTAAGGAACAACAGTGAACGCATGGGTCTCAGAAAGCAAGCAGTGTGGTCCCAGTAAAGCCTTACCCTGCTAAATAATGACACATGTCAATCTTCAGGACTCCTTAGGGCTGCAAGCTGGCTGTGCCACCTGCTATCTTCAGCCCATCAGTTCCCTTTCTGGTGCCAGTGCATCAGTTTCATTCTCCAAAAAGTCTCCTGCACCAACATGTACCCATCATCCAGCTGTACCTGCAAATCCTGCATTTTCCAGGCCAGCCACGTGAAGCATGTAGGCCTGTGGATCAGAAGCTGGTACACAGCTGCTGTATCAGGGCATTTGATGGACTAAGTACTGCCTGAAAGCCCTGCTGATGTTCCTCAGACCTGTCCCATACAATGCTCTTATTCCAGTCCTAAGACTTTCCTGGCCACCAGGTTCAACTGAACTGCTTTAAAGACTTCACAGCAATCTCTGCGTCAGTCGGTGAAGCTCCAGCACAGTTCCTTACACAGAGCAGGATTCAAGTCCTTGTGCTGAGAGGGCAACACATAGCACAAATCACCTGAGGGGCCAGGACTGGTGTTCCTCAGTCCCTGTGATGCCCACAGAGTATGCAGAAACTTGGGAGACCCTATGGCCCTAAACGCACCTTTAAAAGCTTTGCTGCCACAGTGGTTGATGTAACTGGAGGAAGTACAGAAACTCAAGAGCAGAAATAAATGGATTAAAATGTTCAGACACTTCTAAGGGGGAGTGATCAGGCAGCCAGCCAACGTGAACTTCCAAAGGGGATGGTCACCTAAGCCATCACACTGCACCGCTTCTGAAAGGAGTCCTGACATCTCTCGGCCTCAGCAGGCACCAAGCGTGGCTGCTGCGTGGTTACCCACGCAGGGTCCACAGGACCCCCACAGCTCTTCTTCTTCCCTTACGACCCACCACTTGGCCTCACCATGTCAACCCAGCTGTGCTGAGCTTGCTCTTTGGCAGCTGACTTATTAAATGACAGCCTCTGGACACTGAAGAGCATACCTGGGCCAGGGGGGTGTGCGAGCAGCAGTTCTGCCAAAACATCAGGCTACTGGTTAGTCAGCTGCCATATGCACACCAAAGTATTTTGATTTGAATATGCCATCCAGGGGTGAGGCAGTATTCAGATAGCACACACATGATCTTTTCCAGTTAAACTCCTCCTTAGATATTACCACAATTAAGGCCATATAATAATTTCTGGGTCTACTTCATTCCTCCTTGCTTAAAAAAACGTGATCTAAAAACCCCTACTGAAGACAGTAGTGCACTTTCTCCCACTCCCCAGACAAAAAAACTCATCTGCATACCTTAAAACAAATATCCTATTACGTTGTTTTTCCACGTTTCTTTTCATTTTCTGTTACAATAAAGCATCACAAGCAGCACAGCCCCTCCAACTAAAACTGCAGGAAAAAGGTGGGGCTTCTAACATAGCTCAAGCTGCGCGTTATTTACGTAACCATTTGGTTTGAGACAGCGGCCAGATCCTCAGCTGGTGTAACCGTGAGGGCTGGGCTGAAGCTAAGGCAGCTCGGGGACTTCACGCCAGGGGAAGACTTTGCCCCCCAAGCCCATCGGTGCAGGATGCTCGGAGATGCTCCGCTCATAGCACCCTCCCAGCAGCAGCCATCCAGCATGCAAGCCCTGCATGGCACGTACTGGAGCTCACACCAGCTTTGGAGAAAAACCTACACCCTTTTGGGGCCTGGTCCTGTGGCACCTGACACTGCCATGGGGCTAGTGCTGGTCTGTGTGAGGCACCTGGGGCTCATCATTTGTGATGTTAGGTCTAACAACTTACAAGACCTGAGGTTTGAAACTGCTCCCGTGCTGTATTTAATAGAAACCTGGGCGGCAAATGCTCTTATTTGGAGTTTCAGCTGTGAGAGCGGTACAGCCTGCATGGCCCAGATTGAAGCAAATGCCATTTGGTGTGTTCGCTCTCAGCCTTGCCCCTGTTTCACAGGAAGATGAAGCACTACGAGGAGCTGCCTTCTCGTTTGGACTACAGCCTTTCATCACTGCAGAAAGCTGTGGGCCTTTGCCACAGGCCACGCGGTGCCTCTGCAGCCCTATCGCCAGAGCATGGAGAGGAGCCTCAGCATGAAGACGGCCCCAGCCCACCAGCCATGGATGTTGTTGTGCAATGCTGCCCACGCAGCGCAGAAATCCCATCCTGTTCCTTCCACATGATCAGCTTATGGCCGCTGCTGAAATCCCACACATGGCTGCGTCTCTCAGCCCACAAAGCTGTGAGCAGGCGGCTCGGGAGCTCCCCCAGCCCTTTCTCCCCTCAGTGCAGGTGGGCTCGGAGCATCCCACGGCAGAGGGTTCCCCAGGGCAGCTCTGCACAAAGCCGACAACTAATTTCTTCTCCAAGTCTGTGTGCACATCCTTGCAATTTCATCATGCAAGCTGTATGTCTTATTACCGGACAGGGTAAGTAGAAAGGAAGGAATGGAAGAGTTTTCGCAATGATCGTAAATATTGCAGTTGAAGCCCATTAGTTTGCAGGCTAAATAATCTCATGTATAAACGTTGTGTATCTCCTGACCTCAGTTTTGTTTACCGGGACCTTTTTTCACTTTCAGCCTGAGGGCTGACAGAGGAAGGCACAAAGTAATGTTTCATGCAGGCTTCTAAACAAAATAATCTGTGAACTATTACAGTAATCAGAAACTGGCTTATGGGTTTTCTACTCATCCCCTATGAACAGCTTTGGAAAACTTAGTGGGGTGGTATCCTATAGCTCTTGTGAGACAACACGTTTCAACAGCTAACGCGAATGTGGAAACCCAGGGACGGCTGCCTCTGCGCTGCCCCTGCGAGCGCTGCCAGCAAGTGATCTCAAGATGGCCAGTGATGCTTAGAAACCCTTGTCGTCAGAGACCCCAGGACACAGAAGCAAATGAAAGCATAGAGAAGGGGGAAGGGATCTCTCACAAAAGTAATTGCACAAAAATAAATCTTTCTAACCCACCTCCTGCCTGAGAATGAACTGGTATTAGTTCTGACAAATACACATCTTTTCTTGACTTTTAAGATTGAGAGCTTCCCTGGAAAATCATCCGGGGCGGCATAAATACTGTCAATATGTGACTTGGGGATCCAAGCTTTTCTAACTACTTTCGCAGGCAGAGGAAATGCGCAGCATGAGAATGAGCAGCCTGCAGTAAAGGACTAAGTGAAAGAGAGAGTTCAATTACGAGTAAGCAGACCCAAGCACTAGAAGCATTCACCCAGTGTCACCCTCACTAGCTTAAAAACTGTTCTCTTCCACATCGGAGACTGTTAACCAAGCTCAGGTAGCACCAGAGACTCAGACCTTCGTGAGCAAACTGACTTTTCTTGGTGCAGGGAGACTTGTTCACAGCTTTTCATACAAATAACCATGAGCCCTAGCTACAGTAAAATTCCATACATCCTCTCGTCGCCCACCCCTTTGGGGGCATTTTCGGCCAAGGACATGCCTGTGCACGTTAATTGCATGGAGAGTTTTAAAGATGAGGCGAGGGACCTGCACACCTAAATTTGGAGGTGAAGATGAGCCCGGGGACTGGGACTGGGATGGGGAAGGAGAGCAGGGCTGCAGGGACCTGGCAGGGGCAGCTGGAGGACATCTCCAATGGAGACAGGCTCCAACTCCATGCCCTGCTCAGACCACCCATGCCAGCCTAGTCTGTGTGTGAGGGATCCCCGCGTGTGCCCCAGTTTTTCTTGGCATATCCCATGGGTGTCCCTGCAGAGATGTCATGTTATTCTTTCCTAACCAGTTCTCTCACGGGGGGAGAGAAGTTGTCTCTCCTTCAGGACAGCCCGTGAGGTGGCATGGGGCAAATGGCACCACTGGGGACTGGGTGCCGTTTTTCCCCTGTCACACTAGTGCCTGCTGGTGTGTGCTAAAGCAAAGCAACCCCCATACCTCTGGCAGAGGCAGGCAGGAGCCCCATCCCGGTGAAGGCAGCCTGCAGAGCCAAGCTAAAACCAGGCAAGGGTCCGGATTAACCCTGCAGCCCCTTCCATAGTGAAGCAGAGAGTGATGGGGTCAGCAGCAACACCCCCCCTCCAAAACTGCAGCACACCTCCCTGATCTTCCTTGAGACTCTCAGAACGAGTTACAATACAAACTGCAAACACCGCAGGAACTACAGCCCGCTCCAACACCATGGCCCAGATTTTCAGGGTTTGAGGTGCAGAGGACTTTTGGACCGGAGATATGAGACAGAGATGTCCCAGGCAGGTACGTGCGGGTGTTCACATGTGCGCTTAAACACGCACAAGCCCCGCACCTGGGCACGCACCTCCAGCACGGACACGCGTGGAGGGGGCACGAATGCACCCGGCTAGATAACATGAGATTGTTTCTATTCATTTACTGTAACATTTTGTCCCCGGGACTGCAATTCCTCTCACCTATTTTTAGACATGTTCAGCGTAGATGACTGCATCTCTGCTAGTTAACTCCTTTTACAGTCACGGGGCCGCGCAGCCACAGCTCCTCTCGTGCTGTGCAGGCAGGTCACATACGCTGCGCCCTGCAGGCGCCTGTTTCTCCCCACAACAGGAGGCCGGCTCACATCTAGCTGTTTGCCACAAATCCCAGCCCAGACATCATTAAGTGCTTTTAAAATCTTCTTATCCGAGAGCTCTCCTCACTTTCCCCAGCCTTTCCACATCAGCCTTCCATGATGCTTTTTCCCCGCTACCTGCAACTTTTTGCATGATTTTTCCCTTTCGTTTCCCGCTTTTCCATCGCCTGATCAGCTTCTGCACTCGGTTTCTCCCTGACTTCCCATTCCGCCTCCACCCCACACCACCCATCTCTCCTCCTGCTCTGCCCCCCCGTCGTCACCCACAAGCCGCCGACGCAGTGGTGTCTCCATCCACCTCCGCCCCCATCCTTCTGGCACCCAGCTCTGCCTGCTCCTGGCACCCCACCTCGGGGCACCCACTCACTTCCCCTCGCCCGCCGCCAACGTGCCCCCACACCTGCGCGGGGCTGTCCCCACACCTGTGTGGGGCTGTCCCCGCACCTGCACCGGGCCGGTCCCCACGTTTCCCCCTGCCGCCCCATGCACCGTGCCGGCTCCGCACCCACGCAAGGCTCACCCCACGCAGCTGCACGCCGCCATCCCGGCTCTGCCCGGCCTCCTCCGGGCGCTGCTTTGCTCTGCGCAGAGGGGGAAGCCGCAAGGACGCCTGCGACTTACACGTGGCTAAAGCAGATTCCCAGATGGCTTCGCAGCTTCCCTTGTATTCTCTTTAGTCTTCCTGGCCTCTGCGGTCATTTCCCTTTTCCACCTGCCTTTCCCCTTTCGCTCCCTTCCTGTCCATCTTATCTATCTCTCCTGGTCGGGCTCTCCCACGCCGTACCGCTCCCTCCCCACGGCCGCCCCGTCCCACTCGCCACGGGCACCCACCCAGCCCCTTGCTCTCCCTGCACTTACGGCATTGCCTCCACTTTACAGCTTGAACCGGCCTTTGCCCGGCTGCAATGTGAGTGTCGCAAGCAGAGGACAGCTGAAAAGACAATCAGCGAAAAGCTGGGGAGCGTCTGCAGCTAAATTTGAGAAAATCCTGGAGAAAATAGCAGTCAGAAAGGAGTCGTGCTCTAGTTCCAGCTGGAGCATGTGACGGGATCGAAAACCCTTTGTATGCCTCTGTGAGAACAACTAATGGGAAAAAAAGGAAATGGTGACATGACGAGACAGCAAAGAGGCAAAATGTGGGACTAAGGGGATGAAAGACAAAAATGTAAAAAAAAAAAAAAAACCAGGAAAAAACAGGTAGATTCTTAGAGGCACTTCACATGCTTTTTTAAAAGTTGCACTTCCTTTGAATTATCTGTGCTGGAGATATTTTCAACCCAGACCCGCTTCCCTTGAAAGATTAATTTGGCATGCATTCAATTCTCGGATGAGCTTGCAAAACATGAAAGAAGCTGCAAGTGTCACTAAAATGCAGGACCAGCCTCAGTTCTGAGATCGAGAACTGTGCATCTTCCTCCTTGACAGCAAAATGGTGTCTCTTACCCTCTCCCTACCTCCTTACCTCCCCTGACCTCCCCATGCCCAGCTCCCAGTACAAGAAAGTTTATTTTTCTTCTAAATGGCATGGTAGGCATTGCAAGATTACGTAGGATCCTGATCATGTTGAGAGATTAACTCATCTGGAATCCGATCCAAGGACACCAAGGGAAAGATTTCTGCTTCACCCCTGGGTGCACATCATGTGCATCATCAAAAAGAAACGCTCGGTTTGCTTACAGACACAGCAGTGGTAGACATAAGTCCCCTTGGCATGAACAGCAGCCCTGATCTAGGAAGAGAAACTGCAGTAATTTCAAAATTGTTGGCTGCACTTTCACAAAATGCACTCAAACCATTTTTTCCATTGATCTGACGACTCTGGTTACTCAAACAGCTCGTCAGCTTACTTCCTGTTCTGCTGGAGAGCTCAGCAGCCCCACTAAGAAACAGAGAAAAAAAAAATATTCTAACTTTATTCTGAGGTCATCAGAAATAGCTCTGTTGGATGGTTCCTATTTTTGTTCCAAAAATGTATTTATAACGTTAGCCCCATGGGAGAGCACGGCAACCTGACCTGTCCTGCTCCCTGAGATGCCGGTTCAGCGTGGTTGGTGAGCTGAGCCCGTGCTCCACTGCCAACACGGTCCTCAACTCTGAGCACAAGAGACCTGCTGTGGGGAGAGAGGGGAAATTCAGTCTTTGTGCCACATTTTGGTGCTGCTCTGCCTGTGCCGTGCTTTCCAAAGGATCCCTGACGGAGACAGCTGGGGGGGGATTTTGCAACGCGGGCAGCTCTCCATGGTCTATCCATTAATATAAACAACGCACTAACCCAGCCCATCTGCGTTTCGAGTTATTCTTACTCTGGATCAGATTCATCCCCCGCGTAAGCCCACCAGACTCAACGGAGCTACAACAGAGTTGATTTGGCCCCATCTCATTCCAGTCTTGCAACCGAAATGAAGCCACGTTCTAGAGCGTCGGTTCTTCTCCATAAAAATGAGAGAGGAGCGTAGTTCAAGGAGTCAGCGAGCTCTCTTTGCTGGCCCTGGTTCCTGCAGTAGCAAAAGAAGACAGCAAGGGACCAGCAGACAGCAGCAAATAAACATTTTCCAGTGAGATCAGCTGGAACTGCCGCTGCAAAATCAGCCACTGAACCTACACCTGGAGCCTCCTTCACTTTTCCAAAAACCGCAGGATATTTTCGAGATTAGTGGTGAAATCTGCGGCTTTTCATTACCCAATATGAAAATTAATATCTCTTAGGGTTTTAAAGGGATTAACAGGTATTTTCCAAACCATTTTATCTTTGGAGAATTTATTCCTCAAAATTCTAACGCTAGCTGGGCTGCTTTAGAGATGTTAAGTGCCATCACATTGTTAGTGTTTCCTGGGCCAAAGCTTGTTTCTCAAATCCCCACTCCATTCAATAAACACTGACACCGAGTAATAACATTCAGTATGTGTGTTGTAACGCGTGTTATATTACAGCTGGCCATGCTGTCTAAACTGAACTTGCAATTTAATTCCCAAGCAAGTAACTTAATTGCACAGTCTATGGAAAATGTTGCTGTTATGCAAGCCTCTGTTTTCTGACAATAGCCAGTAAAGCTGCTTTTCTCCCCTAATTTTATATCCTGGAAATATTCTAATTCTGTTTGTTACGCCAACAGTAGTTTTAGCTAGTTTTCCAAAGGCAGCTGCTCTCCAGAAGCCCATCTGCGTGTTGTACACAATCTTCAAAACTGGCCCCCTGGTGTGATTTCACTGAAGTTGAGCCTGCGGATGGATGGAGCACCTGAGCGTAGCCCGCGGATACACCCAACCTCCGTGCCTTTGCTTTGGGGATTATTCCCTTTAAACGCGCAGTAGCTCTAAGGACACGCTAAAAGGAAGAATATCTTTGCCTCCTTCCCCTTGGGGGAGCAAAGACACATACCTATCAGCTGGAATGGAGAAAAGTGAACACTGCGGCATCTTAATTGAAGAGGCAAATTGGAGAACGTGTCAGTGCATCCAAGGAAAGTAAATTGAAATCCAAACATCCTCAGAGCCACTAGAGAACACTTGGCGTCACTTCACACAGCACCTCAGCACCATTCAATGACAAGGTGGTTTAGGATGGTTCAACAACCCTGCTCGGTGTCTTCCGAGTACTGTCAGAGCCTAAGATTCCTTGTCAAAAGACATGTACAACCTTCCATAGATCATTGTCCAAATGCAATTGTTTAGTTGGAAAGTCGAGATTTTTGCTAAATTCTTACACCCTGCACTGAAGTGCTGGCCAGCAGGCTCTGCGCTGCCTCCCCACTTTAAGATTAACATAGTCAGAGCTGTTTCCCCATCTCCTGGCAGCTGAGAGATCTCTGAATCACCTTTATCTCTAGAAAAATTGATTAGTTTTCAAATTGTGTTTTATATCAAAAATGGACAGGGAAGTGGTGTGTGCCTCCATCTGCAGTTTGCCTGTTCTCCAGTGACTGCTTGTATCTCTCTCTGTGCCCCTACCTCCAGATTTTGCTTGGGAGATGAGTTTGGATTTCAGCAGAGATGCGGGAGTGGAATGCCACCTGCAATCCCAGGCCTCAGGACACAGGGACAAACAGGAAGGCAGATTTCGCTCTAGTTGTGTATGGGCTTTTTGTTTCAGCTGGGGCAGGGAGGGAGGGCTGGCGTTCTCCGTTTGTTACAGGAAAGTTGAATCGGCTTACATGTTCTGCCCTTCTGGCCTTTCTTTCCATTCAGCCCATTTCTCAACTGAGAGAAGCAGTTATTTCAATAGTCCATTAGCCTGCTCTTGCAGTTTTAGTGTGCGCCCTGCCTTGTTCTCACAGTCCCCAGCTCTTGCAGTCAGGGGGCTGAGGCTCCAAGCTTCCATTTTTAAAAAGAAAGCACATTTCTAGCCTTCTGGCTTGCAGAGAAGTCTAAAAAGTTGTCTCAAGTACAAGTTAAAAGCGTAAAAAATAGGAAAATAAATGAACAAATCAGCATTGAAAAAAAAAAAAACAAAAAAACCAACCCAAAATATCTGGTGGTTTTTATGGCATTCCTCATTGTTTTGAGGACAGCTTGGGTCAGCAGTGTTTTAACAGTAAATGCATGGCTGAGAGACCTGCAGAGCTGGTACACGCACGCTGGCCTTGATTCCTCGTCCCGCTGCAGGCACTAATCACCCCCTGCTGCAGGGGGGCCCAGAGCCACCACTGAGAGCAGAAGAGCGATCCCAGCTCCCACCGCTGCCGGGGCCACCAGGGAGCACAGCCCGCTCTTCTGCTTGATCACACCCAGCCCCTCACCTCTACATGCCTCGATGCTAAAAATGTCCATACCCTGTCCACACCATAAGATTCACCCTTCAGTAACACTAAAACTACAGCAGGCCAGAAGAATGCTTACAAACCTTCCTATTGCAGGATCTTCCCACAAATGGAAAAGGTCTTTTCTACAGCCCCTGCCCAAAAGGGGTTGCTACTAAAGAGTTTGCCATCTCACACTGCAGTGTCTTTTTTTTTCTACCTCTTTTGTGCTCAGACTCTCCCAAGGAACAGAGGAAAGGGGCTCAGAAGACAGTCAAGGCAAATCTCAGCAAAGGAGGCTCCGCTCCAGATGCCAGGGGCCTGATCTGTTTAATATCTTTACCAACAACCTGGACGAGGGGATCGAGTGCACCCTCAGTNAGATTGGTCTCTTCTCCAAAGTAACAAGCAATAGGACAAGCGGAAATGGCCTCAAGTTGCACCAGAGGAGTTTAAGATGAATATTAGGAAAAAATTCTTCACAGAAGGGGTTATCAAACATTGGCACAGGCTGCCCAGGCACATGGTTGAATCACCATCCCTGGAGGTGTTTAAAAGACAGGTAGATGTGGTGCCGAAGGCCATGGTTTAATGGTGGTTTTGGAAGTGTTAGGTTAATGGTTGGACTTGATGATCTTAAAGGTCCCTTCCAACCTAGATGATTCTATGATTCCATGACTTCAGCTGAGGAAATGGCATGTGTCCCAACAAGGCAGAAAAGACAGCAGAGGACAGTAAACTTGACTACAGCTCATCGTATAGCAAACTCGTGTGTTCCTTCCCCTCTGCCCGGGGAAACTCTGTGGCACGTTTTGGCTAGAGCAAAGTAATTACTAGCTGTTTGCTCATTTCCCTTTAATGAATCAGGTGAATGAGCCCAGTGTGAGTGTCGGGGGAGTGAAAGTCTGCCATTCAGCTGTCTGCAAACTCCGGCTTCTCTGAAGATTTTTAGATCAGATTTCAGGGCTCCAGGAGTTCGGGTTATTTGTCTAAATGAGGTTTGACACTGCATCTTCCGGAGAAGCTGCCAGTTATCTACAAAACCTACAGCTCTTATTCATTTGATACCACAGGTTTCACTTTGAATCACAGCAAAGTGTGGTTGACCTCAGATTAAAGTACTTGCCCCATGGCATTAGCCTTGAAGGTTGGCCAGCATGAGAGCTGGACGGAGTATGGGGTGTTTTACATCAGAGCTCAACCGAAAAAAAATGAGGGAGAGAAGATGTGCAGGTCAGCCTGAACACAGCTGAAATCGTGGGGCTGTGGAAGGAAAACTCTGAAATGTCTCATCTGGAGCCAAAGTAAGAGGAGGTGTTTCATTTCAGGTTATGTAAGTCTAAAAACCCTTCTCTCTTTTCTTTTCAATGTGTTTTAGCAGTGAGGTCAACTTTTAAGTGAAAAAATGCCATTTTGAATAAAATCTACATTTCAAATGCTTGCAAAACATAAACAAACCATTCCCAAAATGAAACAGTTCATTCTGAAAGTGTCAGAATGACACGCATCGCTATTTTTAACATCCCTCCCTCTTCCCCCACCTCTGTATTTTTTTCTAGGCCAGAACTATTCAGAAAATGTGTTTGAATTTGTGAATCATTTTGACTCCCCCTCCCCCTTGACATTTGCTGGAAAATTTACTCTCTGCCAAAAAAGCGTTCCTCCAGCGCCAGCCAGCTCCTACAATCTCCTGTCCTGCCAGGGTTTGCCTGGAAGGGGCTGGGGGTCTGATTGCCTTGAGGGCACAGCACAGATGGTCCAAAGGAAAAGGGGGCCAGAAGGGCAAACCCCAGCATCTCTCTGAGCAGCGAAGGGCTCTGTGGCACAGAGCAGCCTGACCCTCCACCGTGGCTGTCCTGAAAAGGCCCTGAGCCACCCTCTCATGAGACGGAAGCGGGAGTAAAGCTTCAACAGAAGCCACCATCCAGAGGGAATTCCTCATCGGGCTGCGGCTTCTGGATATTAGGGGAGTGCTTCAAGTTATGATTCTCTTGGAAATATCTTGCATTCAACGCCAGGCCCCTGAAGGTTAAGGGAGTGTACCATGGGGGCTCGGAGCAGCCTCCTATCAAGTTTACAGAAATTTTGGCTTTGGCTTCGACGGAAACATGACGGCTCCGAGGCTTGCAATGCAATACAGAGGCCTGATTCTTTGCAGCCTGGCAATTCATAGAACAATTTATGCCTTTGCAATGCAAGTGTAAATGTTACCGCTCTCATTTGTGAGTGTTTTGCTCCTACCCTGAAACTTTTAGCAAGTGGAAAACTTGGATCTCTTTCTCTCAGTCCTCACATCCAACCTATCTGTAAGTCTTGCAGATTTTTTCAGGATAACGTCCCTAACAGAGTCTTTCCAACCTACCCACGTGACTAAAATTCACCTCCAGAGCTCATCATTTCATACCTCAATTTCACATCTCAATAGCCTTTCCTCTGCAGGCTTGCTCTGCAAAGATCCATCAAACCCACTGCTGTTTGAATCCATTGTTTGGCCCCTCTGCAGCTCTCTCAGCCTCCCCACCTTGAATCCTTCTTCTGAGGTGCAAGTCTAAGCTACTTGGCTTTTCTTTCAAGGCTGTGATTTATTCTATTCCCATCACTTCTTATTTCAGTGCGGAAAGGTCAACTCCTGCGTATGCTCAAGCATGAGATCAGCCTATATTAAACAGGCTCCTCTGAGCTTTCTCCCTTCTGGGAAGGGTTCCCATCCACCAGAACAAACCTGGGATCTGGAACTGCCTTTAAGCTGCCCAAAAGCTCAAAGACCAAATATCAGCGCTGGTCAGGCTGTACAGTACAGGATCAGACAAGAACAGACAAGGCGGCATCGTCCTACCTCTGCATTTCCCTCTCATTACCAGCCCAGCACCTGGTCAATGTTATGGTCACTTCTGGCCATCTGGACTCCCACACTGCCTACCTTGGCTTGACAAAGCCATTCCAGCAATGAAGGGTAACATGAGAAAACACAGACCTGAGGAGAGAGGCCAAGTCTTTTCTTCTCGAGATGAGACACAGATGAGGGGCTGCTAATGGCGGAGCTGAGCTGTATCCCTGGCTTCAGACCGTTTGTTCTAACCTGCTGTGAAGGCAGCTTCCACGAGAGCTGGACAACATTTCCCTCCTCCGAGAGAGCGTCTGGTTCAATTCAAAGCTGCTTTTCCAAAAGTTCATCTTGAATGTATGAGCTTTACGCGGACTTTTTTTTCAGCAGTGATACATCTTGCTCAAAAACTGTGACACGCACTGTTTGCGTGTGAAGGTGGCAACGTGAACACCCAACAAGGCAATGCTGTTTGCTTTGCAAAAAGATCAAGGTTAGTTCCCACTCTGCTGAAAGTATGGAACGGAAACGCGGGATTTGTCAAGCAGAGAGAGATAAACTGGACTGGGAACATTTTATATACAAATTCCTAGGAGAACGTTAAAACAATGGAGCTGGGAGAGCACACTTGTCAGGGGTTTTTCAAACAATGGCTTTCACATATTCTCTTAAAATACAACAGTAATTCAGGTGCATAGAGATAAGACACAGTTCTAAAATCTCTTTCCTTTCTGGATGCCCTGGTCTCCACCCCAGCAAGACATTCCCACCATGAAACCCCAGGGTGAAGAGCTGTCAGCTCCAAGTAAATACACCTCTCAGGAGATAATAATTAACCCGCTCTTTCTGAAGCTGCTTGGCAATTGCATTTCCGAATGCCTCCTACTTCTGTGACCACATGCCTTGCTTTCAAGGCGTATCTATTAACAGCAGCCCGAGGCTGCCCGAAGCAGCAGGGACGGGGGTTGCTGGATGGGGGCGCAGCTGTGTGCCTGTCCCCAGCAAGAGCAGGATGAGATGGTGGGACTCAGAGGTCAGTGCGGCGCCAGCAAGCGGTGCCCAGCTCTCCCCCTCCTCATGCTGCCATGACAGGCGCCTGCCTAGGCAGCGTGCACTCCCTGCTGGTCCCGTGCTCCCATCTGCAACAGCACCGAGGTGGAAATATCACCCTGGGGCCTTTCATGGCCACTTTGGGTGAGCACTGAGGGCAGCATGGGGTACAAGGTGATGCTGAACTGGCTTCAGTGGAGCTAAGGTGACACTATGCAGGCATGGATTAAAAAAAAGGAATTGGGCTCCATTTCAGAGTTGAAAGAAACATTTGAACCTGTGGGCACTGATTCAGGCTCATCTCATAATTATATCCCAAGCTTGGCCTTTTAAACTAGGCCTGTAGTCCTCACTAAGGGCCACTTTGCAGTTATTATTTGCGTTCCTTGCCAATCTGTTGTTGGATTTTCCACTTGACATTATTAAGGGATTAAGTTGTTTGTCTCATCATCTTTTATCTGTCCTGTTGACTTTCCTACAAACAGACTTTAGCCAGAGCAGAGAAGATAGGAGGGAAAAAAAAAAAAACACCCAACACTTTCAAGATATTATCATGGTTCGGGATTTGTCGTTATTATTGTTTAAATTTATTACTTTGGATATGTAAACTTTGCTGACTCCTTTAATCTGGAATGTATTAAAGAAAGCATTAGGCATTACAACATGTCATTGGATTATACTGCCCTGATTCAGCTACAGCTGTGGAAGAAATATACAACAGGAGATCCTGCGGAGTTATACATTTTAGACTTAGATCATCAATTGCCATAGAGAAGATAAAAACAAATGTAGCTGAGCCTGGAAAGAATGTTGCTAAAATTGGAGAAACATTTAATGCGAGTAGCCTAGGGGTGCAATAACTTTGCCTGTAACTTCACAAAACCCACCCACATGAAACACACTAAGAGAGATTGCAGATTGGACTCTCTGATCTGCAGTCTGCCAAAAAAGCAAACCTGACTTTTTTCCCCTTCCTACAGATGCACGTTTTAATGGTCCCTGCAGAGTGTTAAATATATATTACCCGTAATAGCAACCATATTACGTTTGGACATGCTGCTAATTCTCCCCCCGGCTGCTCTGTACCTTCCTTGCAGTGGGAGGATGCCCTCGGATATTTAATGGGGCTTGTGGCTGCTGGCAGAGCAATTCCTACGGTCCACATGGTGAGAAGGAGCCTGCTCACCCCCCTCTCACCCCTGCCACTCCTCGGCTCCCTGCTCTTCTCCCTTTTGAGGGGTACGTAGGTGTTCCCTCGACCACTGTATTTAAGTACCCATTTAACGAAAACATTTTGAATGCATTTAGCTCCATGGGGTAAAAGCTATTCCTACGCCTCTCCAAAATGCCTTGTCAAAGTACGGCTGCAATGAACAAGGCTCAGCGGTGAGCTGAAGGCCAGGCTCCGCTCCTGCCCTTTTCCCAAGCAGCAGGGATCAGAGATTGTTTAGCGAGGAACAAGAGAAAAACACCCAACCCTAAAACGCACTTTCCAGAAAGTCACCCGGCAGATCTTTCCGTTTATAAAACTCCTGTCCACAAAGGCTCTGAAGCACTGTACCTATCATTGGGCAAAACCCCTGTGGGGACTGTGTCTCTGCTTCATTAACACAGTTTAACGTTGGATTTACCACAAGATGTAACTGGATACGTGCAGGGGAGAGCAAGGCGGGAAACGATCAAGGACCAAACCTGCAGCATGCTCCTGCTGGCTTCAGCGGAGCTACAACAGCTTTTATCAGCATTTTATCTGACCCTAACAAAAGGAGCAAATTGTTTAGCAAAGGAAGAGGGTTCTTTGATTCTATCTTGCTGCAGATGAATTGCCCAAGCAAGGGCAAAGGGACAGGAAGCGAAGGGGGAGGAGGAGGAGGTGATGCTGAAGGTAGGTGCTGCCGTTGTTTAGCCCTCTGCTAACTTCCACTGGGTGCCATGTCTCTGTCAGCCCCTTCTGCAAATGCTGATGGGAGGGAGAGGGTCGGTCCTGCTCCACAGCCATCCCACCAAGATGTTGTGCTGGTTGCTCCTGGTGTTGATATATTGGTCTTCATTCAGGCAAAGCCCAAAGCATTCAGGCTAAAGGGAGTTTTGTGACAGTGAAGACTGTAGGCTGAGACCTCCCCCTCCTCCTTCATGCAGTTCAAGAGCCCTATTTTCCAAAACCCCAAGTACAGGACTTAAAGTCAAGGATGAAACCCCAGAAGCCAAGGATGAAACCCTAGGCAAAAGTCACATCGATTCAGTGAGGTCCACACCACGGTAACGGCAGGTGCCGACCTCTCTGCAAATCAAATGTGTGAAGCAAACAGCAAAGCGACAATCTGATTCTGTCCTTTGAACCAAACTCACTAAAACATCTGTCGGTACGTCACTCCAGAGCCCATATATGTCTTTCAGGGGGATGAGAGATGCTTTACTATTACTTAAAACCACAACAACGCTGAATGCTAATGCAGTTCCTGTTGTGTAGTGCTGATCAGATAATACACTGTACTGCTTACAAAAAGAAGTTGTAAGTTCTAAGCACTTGTTGTTTTGCCCCCTAGTTCTCCTTCCAAAAGCAATCCTTGTGTTTTGGCTAGCCATAAATCTTAGATCTGAAAGGAAGAATTGAATTCCTTCTACTAGGCTGTCTCGTTTTCCACGTCATTCATGAAAAGAACATTCTTTACTGTAAAAACCCACTTCCTTCTCATCGTTGAAATGTATGGTAACACTGAAATAAATATCATGAGAGGGAAAAGGCTAATATGGGTTTTAGCAGCCTGCAGCAGTTTCAGACCGATGTTGCCTATCTATGAGAAACTAAGGACAGAAAATGCCGGCCCTCAGCAGTCAATACGCCTGACTACAGCAGTGAGGATCTCCACAGGCACGCAGCCATGACAGCAGCTCTGTGGTGGTGAACTCCCACCATGGCTGGGAAAGAAGAAGCCGCAAGCTATGTTTTCCAAAAGCTTCCACCAATTCTGAGTGCATTCATTGTGCCTACACCCTGACTGAAACTTGCAGCTGGAGACCCTGAGCTTCTGGCATACTTAACGCCAACTCATGCTAAAAGGCACTGCTGGGTGATCATCCCTATTACAGAGCAAATCACACATCTTGCTGCCTAAACACTGATTTAAAAGCCAAATCAGAGGCACTTGCTTTTGAAGCTGGTAGACCTCAGACTGGAGCAGCTTCCTGAACTACTTGCAGCTGTTGTGCAGGCTATGCATGACCTGGCTTTTCATGTAATAAGAATGAAATTGGGATAAATTTTATAGAAGATATTCATGAGTACTTTAGGAATAGATTTCCTGACTTGAGCAGACTCCTAGGCTAGTAGACCTCAAGATAACATCAGCATCAACAGAGAAGAAAGGTACCTAGGAGGACACTTATCCCAAAGAAATATTCAACAAGGCTGAGCAAGATGAATTCCATAAAAGGACCATTTAAAGTGACCCAGCAAGCGTGGAAGCCCACATTCCCTGAAAAGTCACATTTGAGACTAGGGATTACCCTGCTAAATTACTCAGTGATTTGAAAATGTTAACATTTCATTTTCACTGTCTGTTAAATATTAACATATCTTTCTTAGAAAGCTTGGCTGAGCTTCATTGGAAGAAAGCAGGTCAAATTTACTGAACAAATTTACCTACTGTTATAAACAAAAATAATCTCTAACAATTACAGAAGACTAATCTTAGCTGAAGCTACATTTAACATCATACGTAGATGCCATTATTTCTCTACCGAGTTAGAACAGATTTACATGTAAAGAAAACATTAGCTCAGCACTGGCTTTCAGTCACCGCACGCCATGTGGGAGCTCAGTGCTGCGCTAATATTTTCTTCACATGCAAATCTGTCCTAACACATTATAGAAATAATACGGAAAACATGAGACAGGTGCTGACTATGGTTTGATTGATTTTGTCATTGCAAGGCTCTATAAAGGTAAAGACAAAAACGTGAAGTTTCCGCTGATCTGGGAACTTCACTCTGCGGACGTTCAGCTTAACACCTGAAGGGTCCCAACCAGCCAAGCTCCTGACATCCTGCCATTCCCATCAGAAGGGGAGGAAACCTGGCTGTTTCCAGAGCCGGGGACCCTAAGGACGATGGGCCTAATGCTTGTTCTTCCTGCACCTTGGTAATATTTCGGGCTTTTTTCCACTTTCTATGAATGCCTCCAAGTGTTAAATTGTTTGAAAAAAAAAAAAATGCAAGAGACAGCATCTGTGCTAGCAAGTAAGTCCCTCTATGAAAAGGATCTGCTATGTGCCATGTAATTCCTGCGCTGTCAATCATGGAGAATGGTAGCACAGAAGAAACCCTTCCCAATGAGCTTAAAAGCGCTGATGAAAATGGACTTGAAATAGCACCGCTCATCTCCCATCGGGTTACAGCAGCATCTTCACCCAGCCTGTGTGGGTGGTAGCCCATAAAAAAGCTGCTTATTCCCCAAGAAGGCTACATGACTAGGTAGAAAATAAGCTACCAAAACGAAAGGGGTGCTTTGTGAGCTCCCCGGAGCACAGTGCCTCCATCTACAAAGAGCCTGAAGCTCTGCCCAACCTGATGGGTGCCAGAGGGTCCTGATCTCATCCCAGCAGACAAAACGTGCCGTGCTGTCAGGTCTGCCGAGTGTCACGCTCCGAGAGTGGAAACACAGAGGTGTCCACTTCATTCTCCTCTTCCTCCTCGTCTTCCCACAGCAGGGTGGAAGGAGGCTCCATCCTCTGGCAGCTTAGCCGGTGCGCTAAGCACCTTCCCTGGGCAATGCTATGCATTACTAGAGTAACAGTTGCTTTCCAGAGCAAGAAAGCAGGATCCTAATATGCTAGACATTATATTGATTCTAAATTTGTGATACCACTCACAAGCTCATAAGCTTAGGAGCTTTAAGACAAACATGGTGGGAGGAAGGATTAAAATACATAAACACAGTCAGCATACAGATATATATTTATGGGGCTTGCATGCATCGCCACAGCCATGTGGTCATGGTTTCTATTACACGGAGACTTCCTGATCACAGTGACAGCTTAGGAAAGGGAATCAAAGCATATTTACTTTGACTGATTTTTATAGGAACAAATCAGAAGCGCTGTTGTCAGCTTATGCCTTGGAACATCTCAAAGAGAAATAAGCAAGGGTCCCACAGGCCCTTGGCTGACACTAACCCTGTCTAAACTTGGCTCCTTTCAGAAATGCGTTACAGCCATTGTGAGTCAAACAAATAAATCAATTAAAAAATCGCCTGTCAGCAGCAATGCCATTAGCTTTTTCCAAAAACTCTTGCCATTTTGCACAGGTTAATGGAAGTCTCTTATTCTGAGCAAGCTGCTCTGCCTGTTGAAAGGAACTGAGGTTTCACAATGTACCGAGAGTCGCTTGATTACTATTCTGCTGTATCTCCTTGTGTTTCCACAGCGGCTGTGGGAAAGCCAGGAAGAGGAACACTGCAGAGTCTTGCACTATTTTTCCAGGAGGGTGGTTTTTTTCCCCTTGACATGTCATTTTTCTATAGTACGTACTTGCACAACTTCTGCCTTTCCCCCAGCTCGTCTGTTGCTTTGTCTCTAGTTGCTGCGGAATTGACAAACTAGAGGATTTAGGACAATGACAACAAATCACTGCAATGACCAGCACTGGGATATCTTCTGCTTAAAGGGTGCAGACAGCTTCCAAGACTGGGGCCAGGCCTCCCAGTGCTGAGTACACCTTGGTCTATCAGCTCTCCCTCGGGAAGAGCAAACAGGCTTTCCCAGGAACAGCAAAACTCATAGACCTGTATTTTCCCATTGAAGTCAAAGGGAGTCACAGCTAGAACAGGGCTTATTTTGGATGTGAAATCTCCCTTAGGAGCCAGGTTGCCATCTCGGGCTCCCCGTGCCACTCGGAGCCTGGGACAGGGAGTACCTTCTCAGTCCCTTGCACAATCAACCTCTGTGATCAGCCACGGGGAGGGAAATCCTCCCTAGGCACAAGACGTGCAGTGACGAAGACAGGTACCTTCCAAAAGCTGCTGCGCCCCCCTGCCTTGGATGATGGGTGAGTGGAAGCACTGGCTCCTTCCCCAAACCGCCCACATCGTTGTCACAGGGGTTGTGCAGCAAGTACTACCCCGCTGCCACCTTGTCAAACCGCAGTGTCCCCATCCCAACATGCTGCCTGGACACGTCGTCCCTCCCACGCAGCCCGAGAAGTGTAATCGCTCAAGTGTCTTTGAAACCTTGCAAGCATCAATAAACAAGTGTGGGGTTTCTCCGGCAGCAGCCCACAGCCCGGGGAAAGCCACAGCTGCAAAAGCCCTTACATGGAGGTTTACTCAGACCTTAAGTGGACTTGGAATTAGCCAACAGCAAAACGTCAGATTGCTCTTATTGTCACCGCACTTCACCAGTCTGCTGTAATCATGGCAGGGTCACTGTTATCCAGTGCTGTGCAGCCCACTTGGCACCAGAGCACTTCAGGGACAGGGAATGTGCTGAGTAAACTGTTTCAATAAACAAAGGCAGAGCCCGTATCAGCCACTGAGCTGCTCCAGGTCACAGTGTCCAAAAAAAGTGGCCACACTCCCTCCCTTTTGCTAACAATGTCATTTTCTTAGTGGCCAATTTGCGGGCCCAACTGCAAATGAAGTTTCCTACCTGAAGTACAAATGGAGGATGAGTCCATGCCAGCCGGAGGGGTCTGCCTGTTTCCCGAGGATGCCAGAAGGAACTACAATAGACAGCCGGACATCCCTAACAGATTTGCTAAGTCAGACAGCCTCCAGAAAGGAAGGGCAGAAGCAAGCCTGCTGTTTATCAAATCTGTAAACATGCTATGCGAGATGCGAGGCACAGACCATATCTGCAGCAAGAACTGCTTTCCTGTTGCTCGTCATTACCTCTCCTCCAGGTACAATAGCCCTCCCCTGTGCCAGCAGCACCCGGCACAGACAGGCAGGGCTCTCTGCCTGCCCAGCATTTATCTGCTCCACCCAGAGGCATGATGTTGATTCCTGTCAGCTGAGGTCTCCCAGGATTTATTTTGACGGAAAAGCACGAGTTGCGGAGAGAGCTTCTCACACATTCTCCCTCATTACACAAGTCATTTCCAGACCGTGTGCGTTGTTAAAAGGAAACAGTGAGTTCATGAAAACAAATGAGTGTGCAACCTGAGACTGCTTCAGTAGCTGCCTTCTGCTGTCATTATGGATTTAAAAGATGTTGCCAACCGGTACACAAAGTTGGGTGTTATTTATATGAATCAGCTTTGAATTACTGGGCATTTGCGCACGATCCTGCTGAGAAGTTGACTATAACCTGCCAAAGCCAGTGATCAGCCCTGCATGGGACCTGTGGAGCCCAGCGGAAAGTATCCTTCTAAATTAGCCCAATCGCTCCTGCTGAGACAACTCCAGCACTGAAACACAAAATCAAGTGCACCTCCTCGGACTGCCTGAAACATTTTGGACCAGATCTTCATCTCATTTAGCTTGGAGTAGTCCCACTGAGCCCAGCAGAGTTACTCTGATCTCAGACCTGATCTGAGCTCGCTCTGATCCAGGCCTTTTGGCAATACAAACGAGCCTTCCCTGTTCACTGCCGAGCCACCGGCCTGGCTGAGCTCACTGGAGGCCACAGGAGGTTGCGCAGAGTCAGCTTGAGGCTCCAGGAAGCTTTCCACAGGAGCATCAGGCATGATTTTGCCCATCAGCGAACTGTTTTCAGCTGCAAATCAGTGGGATCTGGCACTAGAAACAGTCATTAGTATGGAGAATAGAGCAGAGATTACTACAGCTCCTGCACACAAAACCAGCAGAATTTAGTCAGCAGAGGGATCGTAGCAGCTCCCAAAGGGAGCAAGCTGATTCATCAGTTGAGAGCCACAAAATACAACACTGTCTGCAAACACGATGAGCTACAGACTTGTAACTTCATTAACTGTGCTTTTACTCAACTGATTCTCCATCCTGAGCAGAACTGAGCCTGAGTTCTTGGAGTAGGATGAAACAAGTGAAAAAGCAAAGGTATTTATTTCAGCCTCCTGAGTGTTTTACAAACCACAGTCTCTCAGTTCTTCATGAGTTTGATACCTTCACTTTGCTTAGATGTTTCCCTGCACCGGTTTTCCTTGTGTCATTGAGCTTACCAAGAGTTTCATTATCATATGGCTACAGAAGGTTAAACATAGTGAACCACATCACTGAAAGTTGATGGGCCTTTATCAAACTCTTTAAAATTAAGGCGTCAGTGGGTTGCCCTGCATTTTTCAGGGTCTGTCAGTGCAAGGCTCCAGTGCTGAGCTCAAATCAATGTAACGTCTCACAGCCGGAGGATGGGAGAACCCACGTGGAGGTCGGAGAACCTCGTGATGGGCACCCTGCGCTGGGGTAAAGCGGTTCAAAGCCCTCTGGATAAACGGTGTGACAGCTCAGAGCAAAGCACGCTCTGTGCAGAGCATTCAGACGTGGGACAAGCTGCCCAAGTGACGCAAGAAATCCCATGAGTGGAGTGTCTGCTTTTGGAGAGCGCATCAAAGCCCTCCTCTCTGAAGAGACCTTTCTGCTCTAAGGGTAATACAACACTGATGCTTTTGCTCACTTGAAGCCTCCCAACCAGCCCCACAACAAACAAAGATCCACAAACAAACGAACTTAATGTAAATACCTAATAAAAATATGCTTACCTAAAATATGAGATACCCCAAAACCAAAAGGTTTTATTCAAAAGGGGAATTAGCATAAATTCTAGAGATTTTTGCGTCCAAGTGAAAGGCACGTTATGGTGATGGGCATCAGTATAAACTTTAACAGACAGTTGGCCCACACAGTTTCGTCTCCAAGAAGGAAATAAATTTCCCCTTAGGCTCATGTAAATCATGGGAAACCTCCAGCATCCAGGGAAGCTGGGCTGAGGGAAAGCTGAGGCTCATAACCACATGTCAGCTGAAGGCTGCAGTCCGTGGGTGCACAATAAGCACGCCGGCGGGCAGCTTGCAGCACCGGGGAAGCTCTGCAAGGACCGTGCACAGTGGGACAGGTACTGCAGCTCTCCACTGCGAGCAGGGGATTTTCAGACTAGGAAGAGGGATAAGCTTTTCATGTGAGGGAAACCAAGTGCAAAGTTTCTCTGCAGATGTCTGCTGTGACAGACCTCTGCCCTCCTGCTGCAGCTGTGCCTCAGAGCAGGGATGCTGCCAGCCCATGTCCCACCTCCCCAGGACTGGTGCAAGACTCACCACTCGAGGCTTCTGCTGGTCCAGGGTCTGCAGGAAGGCCGGTGTCTGGTCCAGTGTGCGCTCGGGGTCACTGGAGATGTCCTCCTCGGATTCCTCCCAGGATGAGGAGAAGCCAGTGGAAGAGGCTGAGGACGACGACAGCTTCCGGACGGGCAGGCTGCCGGGGGGCACGGCGCCCGCCTCCTCCTCCGGGCCCCCCAGGTCCGTGACGATGACGGCAGGGATACTCCCGCCAACAGCTGGGCACTGGCCCCCAAGTCCTGTGGGGGCCACCACCACCTCACCTCGCTGTGGTCCAGGCTCTGACAGCTCCAGGGGGCTGTTGCCCTCCACCAGCCCCGTAGTGGGAACCACCATCACCATTGGCCTCCCCGAAGGCTCTGCAGTGCTCGGCCAGACCTGCACCCCACCAAGATCAGGGACCTCACTCTCTCCGTAGGCTCGTGGCCGGGATCCAGTCCCAAGTCCCACCATCGGCACCGTGGGGCTTGCAGGCCGCGGCCGGGGCGAGGACGGCCGGGGGCTCCGTGGCGGCTGGGTGGCAGAGCTGTGTGCCTGGATATGTGCCTCGAAAAGCCCCACTTTCTGGTTCACCTGGACGTTGTGCAGCTCCCGCTGAAGTTGCCGTGCCGCAGGGGGTCCTGGCTGCCCCTCTTCACCCCGGCTGCCCCGACGACCCCCGGGGCTGCCTGGCTGCCGTGGGGGTTCCTCCAACGGCGGGAAGAGGAAAGCGGGACCACGGCGTGGGGAGCGGGGTGGCACAGGGGCCGGACTGAAGACAGGGAGCGGGCGGCAGCTGCCGGGTGTCTCCGGGCCCCTGGGCAGCACTTGACTGGGAGGAGGTGGCGTCTTGCTCCCGCTGCTTGTCACCTCGCTGTTGCTATTCATCATCACCAAGCTATTGAGCGCATAGCAGTACACAGCCATAGTAGTCAGCCGGGGCGCACAGGGGGGCCGCCGCCGCTGCTGCCGCCTCGGCGCTCAGACTCCACGGGGCTGCCGAGGGTCTCTCCACACCGGGACCAGCAGCATCGCTGGGAGGCAGCAGGGGAGCTGTGCTGGCTCTGGTCCGCAGCTCCATAAAACGAGAGGTCTGAAGAGAGAGAGAGAGAAAGAAGTGGTGAGAGTAGTTCTGTGCACCCCGTAAGCTCACCTTCCAGCTGTGCACACAGCTGGTTCAACTCTTCCCTTCCTCCGTGCCCCCTCCCCCTCCCGGTCCCTGCAGAAACCTGCATGCATCCCTAGTGTGCCACCCCTGGGGACATGGCCCAGCCTGATCTTCAAAAGGGTCTGAGCGGAGGGGAAATCAGGTTTGGGGCTGTTTCCTCGCTTTCCTGCCTTCCCTCCCCCTCTCCAGGCTGCTGGTTGATGCAGCTGCAGCAGCAGTAACCGAGAGCACACACAGTCAGCAGCCATCCCTGCAACTGAATTAGGGAGTTATGGCCGACCGGTGTGAGCTGAAAGTTGGCAGCTTTCAAGTTTTGGCCCCAAAAGCTGACATTTTCTGAAGGAAGGGAAAAGTTCCAAACAGCTCAAATTTGCCACCTTCCGGTTTGTCACCTACGACCGAGCTCAAGACTCAAGCATGGATTTCTATTCAATGATACACGTGCAGGCTTCCTGCTTGCATGGGTTTGTATGGTTATGGGACGACACCTCCACTACTTCCCTAACTTATCATGGGCAACAGCATGGCCCTGCACATCTTCACGCGTGCCCTGTCTCAAGGTGCCTCCCCTGTGCACATCGGCCTTCTGGGGCATCGACTGCTGCCACTGCCTCCAAGTCACAGCCCGGACCCCACATACGGGCATGTGTGGTGTCGTTAGCCCTGTGGTACGCGTGACAAAGACTCTCCTTCTGTAGGGGGCTCTCTGTGCCCCTCTATACTTCAGTGTGCCCTCCGTCTTGTCTGTTGGCTCCATGTGCCACTGGAGTTGTAATCCTCACCCCATGGCAGGACATGGGAACCCACGAGATCTATCCAAACACACTGCCCACATGAGTGTGTGGCTTGTTTACCCACATGTGCGGTAACTCTGGCTATGGCGTACATGTCTTTGGAAGCACTAGTGTGTGATGCTGCCAGAGGTACCCCTGGGCGTCCCTGTGAGGCTCCTGGCAGGTAAATGCCAGGAGGTCTAAGCGCAGTCCTCAGCGACTGGGTGACCAAAAGGCTCGCCATCCCTTCAGGTGCTGCTCGGAGGCAGCGCGAGGGTCAGCAGAGCCCGGGCACCCCCTTTCTGCAGGGACCCCCGGCACCGCCATGCTCCCAGCGCTCTGGCTGGGGTGCAAAAGCACAGGCGCAAGGTGCTCAGCCCGATTTTGGGCAGGGGACAGCCAGCCGGGGGCCAGGGCAGGGTGCGGGACAGCCCGCTCGGTCCCTGCCCCTCCGCTCGCCCCCTCTCTCGCCCCTTCCTCCCCGCGGGGGCCCGCCTGGCACCGCGCATCGCCCGCGGCGATCCCCGACGCGGCCGCTGGGGGTGGGGGGGGGGGGGTGACCCCGGC
>VXBO01014212.1:132869-158249 GCA_013400135.1 Rhinoptilus africanus
TCGGGGCGGAGGGACGGCCACATGCCAGCCCCCCTGCGCCTGCCGGCCTTCCTCATCCTCCCCTGGGTACGGCGGTGAAGGCGGAGGGTGGTGCCTGCACCCCTGGGAACGCCGAGCCAAAGGCCACCCGCGTCCCTGTGGGTCCAGCTGGAAGGCGCAGAGCAGCCCAACCGCTTGGCACAGCATCCCCTTTTCCCCCATGCACGGCGGCTCCGTCCGTCTCAACACGTTGGTGGCCATCCACACCAGACCAAAGTTGGCGAGAAGCCTTCCCTGCTGGGCTGCGTGGCTTCGGGCATCTCCCCTCCAGCTCCCCGTGGAGGGGAGGTGACCCCCACATCCCTGAACATGAGGGTTGTAAGCACATCCACCCGCTGTGGCATCGCCCCCAGGTTTCAGTTGGGCTGTAGCTGACGTGTCCAGGACAATGTCCATCCTTTCTGCTCCGGAGTAGGCCACAAACAGCACTTTCTCAGCTCCTGCGGCCCCCCAGACATGGGTCCTGCTTGGCAGAGGGAGCAGGCTCTTGGCTGTGATACAGCACGATTTCTGTATCAAGATAACTCATTGGAAATAGTTGTCCGTATGTCAGCATTTCAGGAGAGCAGGCTCCGCAATTCGGTCTCAAAGGAGCAATCAAGGTCAAACCCAGATGGCAGGTTTGGGCTTGGTCTGGACTGGCCAAGGGAAAAAAAAAAAAAAAGAACAACAACAACAACAACAAAAGGTCAATTTGTCTCTGCTGGGATTTCACAGCTAGGAGTTTTCCCTAGAGAGGGAAACTGATGGCACAGCGGATCAGCTTTCTGTAATTAAGGCATAACCTCTAGAGCGTAAACTGGGGCAGAGAGGTCTCCGAATCTGCAGAAGGTGTGGATTGCCAATCCCACAGGCAGACAGGCAGAGACACCCAAAATGAGCTTATGTTTGTTTTTCCAGTAAGAGAAATGCTATTTTGAATTCAGTGCAGGAAGAGAGATTTTTAGACTCTTTCCACTCCAATCCGTTTCCCCAGTGTCTGTGCTCGGTCAGGAACAGGTCTTTCACAAAATAAAGTAAGTGATCAATCTTTCTCAGAAAAGCGACCTCGCCAAGTATAATGGCACTATTCATGGGCATAAGCTTCCTCCTGTCTGCAAATATCTGCAGATTCTGGTCATCTGTTTGTTCCCATCCTCTCATGTCTGCGTACACACATCAGAAAGTAGTGAATTTTGAAAGAAATAATAAATCCAGGAACGCATGCAGATAAATAGGTATCTTCTTTTTTTTAAAACAGCTGCACTGCGCTATGCTAATAGCATCTGCACGTACTTGCAAGCACTGCTGCATATCCATGCAGGTTTTGACTGTTCTTTGGGGCTGTTTAAGGGTATTTACACCAGTGTAACCACAACGGGTGCTTAAAGCCTTTTCTTAAAGTCACACAAATTCAAGCACCATCAGATATTCATCTTATCACAACAGGACAAAGGAGCAGCGAATTCACTCTGGCGCGTTTACTGATAGAAAACTCCCCAAGGGCCTTAAAACATCACAGCATTTTTGTCAGAAATATGTGACGTCCAGCACTAGAGCTGTTCCGTGGGCATTATACACAACAACAAGCTTTTATTTACGAAGGAAGCAGCTAATAAAAGTGAAAAGAGGAAAAAAAAAAAAAGGCTAGGAATAAATCCCTTTTCAGAATGGGTAGGTACGGGAGGGAAATAATTGCTTCCAGATTGGAGCCAGGCAGCAGTCCACACTGTACAGTGAAGAAAGAGCAGACAGCTTTCAGCACACTTGTTTCCAATCAAGTGGAAACCGAGCGTCTGAGGTTAGCCTGAATGGAAAGCACGAACTGAAACAGGTTGCTAGTCTAATCCAGGGACAAGGATGGAGGCACGAAGGGAGAAAAGTTTCTTTCATAGACAAATGGAGGTCTGCGGGCACCAGCACTGCTGTAGTGGCTTGATGCTGCCATGGAGCCCTCTCCGTGGCTGCAGCACCGTTGCTTTTGGTGTCGTACGAAGAGAACAAAAAGATAGTCCCACCCCAACTCGTTTGCAATCTCAGTGTACGTTCTTCAAGTAAAAGTCCCATGCTGGGTCTTAAAAGATCTTGCTTCTGCTTAAGCCATATTCTTCATTTGAATTTATACTTCCTGCTTCCAAAGAAAATCCTTGCAGTGCTTGAGAATACTGAAGCAGGCTGGGTTAGGGCAAACAGTTGATCTGGCCAACTTTTGTGTGGGCAACTAGTCCTTACTCAAGAGAGCGGGTTCATTAAAATGAACAGGATCTTACACTTAGGAAGGGCATATATCCTCTGCAGGATGCATTTAGTCCTGAAACGAAAGGAGGGCAGACACTTAGGAAAGACACTTACAGAAGGGCATGGAGCTGTCTTAGCTGTGTAACATCTCCCGCTGACAAGCTGACTCTAAGTGTTTGGGGAAAGAAATATCACATCTGTCAAAGTTAATGGCCTCCCAGCACCTCTGTGCACTTGGAGACGTGTTAATTATCATGTCTTACTTAAAAATAGTTGTTCCAAATGTGCTCGCAGTGCCCAGTGAGCAGCGCGTGTGGCTCAGCTGGGCTGCGGCTGCTGCGCCCCTGGGCTCGGGGCTGCCCAGCGCTGCGGGCTGGTGGCTGTTCGTAGGGGCAGCAGGATTGGCCCTGCCGTGTGTGAAGGCATGGGGGGAAGAGGAGGTTCGGCTGCCAGTGGGAACGGTGGCTGTTGCAGGAGGAGCGCCCGTGCCCCACTGGAGCCGGATGAGAGGGCTGTTCAGGCAGGAGGGGTGATCAGCGGCGCAGGAAGTGAATGCTGGATAGGAAAAGCGGACAGTGCGGCCAAGGCTGTTTACCTCCTTTCAGCCTCTGCCGTGACTCAAGCTAACATTTTGCTTTGACTGTCGCTAAAGCCAGTTCCTAGGCACAGCCCTCCAGGGCTTGGGGAGCCCTGGCAGACCAGTACGGTGCTGGTGACCCTTCGAAGCCCAGGCAGAACTGTCCTTTGCTACTTTATACACCCTCTTCCTCTGGAATCAAGGTCCTGGTCCACATCTCAAGGCTTGCCATGCTGAGCCCTAGGATAGTATCTAAAAGGTTGCCAGAGCAGGAAGATGAAGACGGTCACCCTGGCCTCTGGCATAATGTCACATCATCATGAGGGCCCAAGGATTGGCAATAGACTCCCCAAGACTGAGATGTGTTGCAAGTCTCAGCACTTCCCACTCTTAAGCGCATGGTATATTCCTTCCCCTGACCTGCTTTCCTTAGGGAAAACCCAGAGAGACTTTACTGATTTGAAGAACTCTTGCCCCAATCCAAACCTCAATAAAAAGCAAAAAAAACCCCCCAAAACATCTTACCAAAACAAAGGTCCTGTACTGCAGAAATACCTCCTTCCATGGAGAGGGGAGAACAGTTGCATGGTAGACATTCATCATCCTATTCACTTCAATCCTTGGAGGCACTCAGTTAACATGGCATGGGCTGTGTTACAAAGCTAGAACAGGACAGAATGGACCACAATTTACTTAGTATCAATCCAATTGTAAAAATAAATCAGAAAAAATCATAACAATTTAATCATAAAACAACTACAATCCCGAAGTAGTCTCCTTCTTCCATTTTTCCTTTATCATAAGATTCATTTTTTAAATTATTACTCTCTGTCATGTTTTGGACTGGTCGGACAAGACAGCCTTCACTGTGTTTCAAACATGAGTTGTCCCAACTGTCACTGTTCATCCAGTCCAGCATCAGAAGGACGGTCAGCATCCTTGCAGTGTAAGTCAGTCGTTTACGGCATCTCCTCACCAGTGAGCTGAATCTTACGATCATGTAAAATACAGAAAGAACAGATAAACACGGAATAATTCTACAGTCAGCAAACTTACTCTATGTTTATGCCAGTGTGACAGAGAATAAATCTGGCTGATATTTTACAAGAAAAAAACCCACAGAAGACTCGAGATGAAACACAATGCTGAATTATGTGCTGAGAATTGTCTATGCTCAGGCAGGAGACCGTCACAGGCATGGCACACTTCTGGCCTGGCTGGGCTGGCAGGGGAAATGAGACCTGAGAAAAGGGCTCTGGATGTTTATCTTGCACCAGCGCCTTTTACATTGCTTCAGTGGTAAAACAGGTCAGAAAGATGCTGGTTTTCATGCTCAGCGACCTCTGAGCTGGGTTATCTTTTCATTTGCTACCCTCCCGCTATCCGACAGGAACACATATAATGGCAGAATTAAGCAGTGACTGGTTAATTTTTTTTTTTGTGCCAGCTCCTGTTCAGGGAGCAAGAACACAGGGCTCTGCCCAGACACCTGTAGCAAGTCAATGTAATTTAGGGCAGTCTGTGTACTGCACCCACATCTGCCTGAGCTCGTACGTCCACCTGGAGCACAAAGGAACCAGTTTTGTTCTCTGGAAGCCTCCTCCACACATTCCTGCCTGCACCTCACCCTGTCCTATGGCTCAGTGCAGCCAAGAAAGCCAGCCAAAGATCTCGGCGGTCTGTTCCCGGCTCTGCCCCTGCTGCACTGTGGGCTGTTAGCGATGTGGTTTATTGCCTCTCTGCCTTGTTTTGCCCGCCTGTGAAACAGGCAGCCCGTACTCAGACCTTCTGTGTCACCCAGGGTATTTGTGGCTGTGACGTGCCTGAAGTTTCACATACACTTAGGGTCCCCGGAGGAAGGAACGCACGCATCCTATACATCCATACATAGCACACACGTGCAGAGCATTAGTGCTGGGCTAAGAACATCAGTTTGGCTCACAGGCTCCAGGTTTTGCAACAGGACTTTGGAGAACAGTTACAGAGCACAAGAGATTAAAATGTATATATGGAAAATATTATTCGTAGCAAAGTACTCTGACAAGGAATTAAATATACACTGGATAGGCAAGAAAGTTTAGGAACCCTAGAACAAGCACAAGATGTTACATTTTCTCTTGAAAAGCCAGTAGTACCTTTTTTCCCCCTCAGCTAGAAAACTCCCCAGGATGAAGATGTGAAGGTCTGATGTGAATGCCCACTCGTTTTATGTCTGGATATGGCCAGCAGTTTCAGTGCCACCCTTCCTGGTTTTTCCTGGTGCCAGAGAAGAGCCCAGCTCTGCAGCTGGTGTGTGCCACAGCTGTGGCCCCCTGCACTGCTGGAGGGCTTTACATTGGCACGTTGGCCCTCGGTTGCTATTTGCTGATAATAAGAATATAAACACATGCGCAAGTTTGGGGAGTAACCCGTGATTCAGCATTAATGTTTCCTTTTTTTTTGCACAGACCAAACTAGAGGCGCTAGGAGCACATGAAGTGCTGTTGAGTTTTACTGAGGTTCAGTGAAAATAAAATTCTAAAAGGAAATCCTTCCCCGTTGGACCCTGAGGCTACTAAAAGTTGTACCTATGTCTGTGGTTGAGGTGATAAAACAATTAGAATTCAAACACTGCTTCATTGTCTGAAGAGGTTTTTCCTATTCATGGGTCACAGTTATTCCACTAGACTGTGACCACATAACCATAATTGGGCAGCTTTGCATTTGTTTGAGATAGCTACGATCACAGCAGGAAAAAGAGAAGCTATTTTTTAAGTGTGCAGTGTGTCACACAGACCATTTTGGGTTTGGTAGTAAACAATGGGGATATTCAGTCTCCAGGGCTATGAGATTCCACTGCACCTTTTAGGGGTGAGATGAACGTGGAATCACAAGCAATGCTGTCCAAGTTTCCACTCTGCCATGAGTGATATCTGTGTTTTGAAAAACTGGGAGAGAGAGGGCACTGAAGAGGATGTGATAAATAATTTTCAAACCCATGCTGGGTCGTGGGCATTTAATTTAAAATAAAGCATGTTGACTCTCTCCAATAATCTATTTTTGCCTGTGGTGTAATAATATATTTCAAGGATTTACCATAATATTTCTATGATGGACAGATATTTACTTTTATCTGTTCCTATATCTGTGAAAAGGAAAAAAACTGAGCTTTGAGCACAGTTTAATAAACTGGCAGATCGAGGTTGATTCTTCATAATTTTGAATAGCTAAAGCAATAGAGCTATGAAAATATTCCTAAATGATGTTGCCAGACAACAGTGTATTATCGGTGCTATTTTCTGTATGTAGCACTGTTCATTGCCACGCAACAACCTGCAAAGGTCAGCAGACCCTGACCCTGAAAAGCAGCTGTATTAGAGCAACCACTGGGAAACATCGGTCCTTGCACATAAGATTGTTTCAAGCAAAAACATCTTTTCCAGACAGACTGAGATCCGCACACTGGATCATGCTTTTCCTCTGAACAACTAGAGGTAAGTAAAGCCCTTACAGAATGAACAGCATACACGTCCACCTAGGAAAATCTTCAGCTTTATCACAAGTTTCTCTACATGCACACATGCATGCCTAGGCACAATGAGGGTGTATTTTAATAGTACTAAGAGTAGCTTCTCCATCCCCAGCTAGTACTAGTCAGAGCCTTTGTCTCCCTGCTGCCCCCTGCCCTTGCTCTGGAGACATCCACTCTGGGAGCTGAGAACTGCTCTCTGAACTGCCTCCCCAGGGCTGGATTTGAGCAGCAAATTCAGTAAGGCAGCATAATTTTCCTTGCTGTGCTCCCCCCTCCTCTGGCTGGTTTGCCCAGGACAAGGCTCTCTCTTGTGCTGCCCTTCCTCCTCCCCTGGGTGTTTCCAGGTTGCTCCTGAATCAGCAGTTAGTTACCTCTGAGAGGGCACATCTACAAAGGTTTTTAAGCCACCGCTGCAGACTACAGTCTCAGATCACTGACGTTTCCCACTCTACTACCATGTGCTCTCTGGCCCTGAGCAAGTCCCTGCGGCTGGAGTTTTCACCTCTGTGTAACTAAATTGAAGCATTTAAACCCACATTTAGGTGCCTGAGGAAGAAGGCAGATTTCAAGAGCTGGGACGGTCCTTCACTTTGCCATGAAGTTTGCCACTCTTCACAACTCTCTGTGCTCCAAGGAAGGGGCTCCCCATGCTTCTCCTTTGGAAAAGGTGAAATATATCTCATGCTCTGGCCGGTACTAACAGCGTGGAGCTGCTTGAAATTAGATATCTAAAAAGCCATTACAGCTGGGGAAGGTGAAGATACAGCCCAGGGAGGAGACAACCGTCCATTTCCAAGCTTGATGAATAAGAGCTCATGAGCGAGACTGCAGCTCTAATGGGTTCCTAAATGTTACATATTTGCTCCCCGCTTCCTGCTGGATGTGAAAGATTCCACAGAGTTCCAGCTGGCTGCTCTCTTATTCCCAGGGGAATTCACCTAATTGCCTAAGTAACTTAATGAGATGCAAAAGCGAAGGCAGAAGAGGAGAGGTGTGGAGCCTACAGGTCCTCAGCAGAAGCCCTGTGTTTACTTCCCATTCGTTCTTCAATCCTTTTCCATTCTTTGCTCTCCTCCTTTCTGGACACACCTATAGAGACCCGTAGCTCTTGTTGTCTGAACCAGATCCTCCCATGACCCCCCGACATCAGCACTCGGGACCGGGTTACGGAGGACTTCAGGCGGGTCTGGGGGAGGCAGAGCTGGCTGAAGATGGTGCTGCAGAGGGGCAGGGCAGAGAGGCGCAGCGGCTCCCTGGTGGGGGGCTCCCAGGCCTCCCTGCAGCTGGGCCTTCACGCACCCACGCTCCTGCCACTCTGCCCACAGGATTCTGCTGTCTGTGAGGAGCAGGACTTGTCCGGCGAGGGGGACAAAGAGACACCTGCCTGGGCAAAAAGAGCAGGGAGGAGGGAGAACCAGGAGAGCTGGTGAGGCCCTGCTGGCCCCAGTGCCAGGTGGGGCGCTTTGCCCTCAGAGACTTCAGCTTCTCGGGGCTGGTACAGATGTTGCCTCTTCACCCCTTGTGAACGGAGCCTGCGCTCCCAGCTGAAGGCACGGGACAAGCTGGCAGCCGTTGCGGTCTTCTCTCCACAGAGAACAGACTGAAACTGTTTTTCCTCAGGGCTGTTTTACGAGGGCACCCAAACTGAGTGGTAGGGATTAACTTTACAAGCGCATCTCCCCGTGACAGAATGTTTGAGGTTTGCCAGTTCCCTTACGTTCTCTCCTGCTGGCTGAGGACAGCCTTGTCCTGAATAGGAGAATGGGAATGGTACAAGAGCTCAGCTGTCTGACATATTCCTGTCTTCTGGCTCAGAGAGAGGGAGATTAATAAAAACTGCCAGAAAAATGCCTTGGAATGATCCTTTGTGATAGGAGAGGCAGTATCCTGGAAACACCCACCATTTGTTAGCACAGATACTCACCTCATTCCTTAGCTACCCAACCAAATTTCTTTAACTCTCCTCAGGTCATCCTCAGGACTGGATTGCAAGTGTATTTTACATTAAAAAAAAAAACCAACCAAACCAGAAAACCACTTTGTTTCCTTCTGTTTCGCATTTCTGACATTTCCTAAAAGGAACAAGATGTTGAAACAATGAAATATTTTTCTTTTTTACAGTCCTATCTATCATTAAGAGACAGTTTGCTTAACATCTCCTCTTCCCTGTGAAGGTGATGGATGGGCTGAACAAGACTTACAGGATCCAGTGAGGTGACATTTGCGTCATCAGCAACAGCGGTTATCAAGGAATCATCTACCATTTTTATTGTTTCTAAAAGAGATGTGGAGGAAAAATGGAGCAGGCTGAGATTTATTACAGTTGGTGGAACAGATTAAAGTTAGAGAAATGGAAATTTGGATTCTTTGCAGGAACAGACCCTATGGGAGGCTGGCGGGTTAGGCAGGACCCTGTTTCTGGAGGGAGTATCACATGACAGTACTCAGACTTGAAACCTCCAAGAGGCTGCCTTAGCGGTCAAGAAAGTGGTAGCAATCAAGAAAGTGGTGCATCAGTGATGAACCAAAAACCTGAGTTCATCAGAGCTGTCTGGCTCAGCAAGCTGGGCCCAGTTCTCCCCTGGATGTCATCCCATTATACTTGCTGGGGAGACACTGGAAGGGACTTCAGAATAACAGGTGAAACTCTAGTCTTCTACAAATCAGCATCCATTTTGCTGCAGCAGGGTTTCCTTTGCACACTTGAGACCACTGGAGACTAGGAGATTAACAACTAGCAAAATGCCAGACATCAGATTTACTGTCTAAACAGTCATCTCACCTGCAGAGATTTTTAAGTGGCATCTTAAGCTTCCCAACCAACCCCTGACTCAAAAGCTGTGAAGTACCCACACTGTCATATGCCTATCCTCTTTCATTTCACAGGGAAATCGACCTGGATGGGAAACGACAAGATACATAGGTTTTGTGAACTCTTAGGAATACTTCTGAAAGGTGAGATAAGGAGAAAGAGAGCGCCAAAATGCCCATGCTACTGGAGGTGGTAAGAGGCCCTAGGAAGCCTCCCCAAAGCTCTTGAGACCCATGGCAGGAACTCTTTCACTGCTCAGCCTCACTGAAACTCCTGCATTATCAATGGTTTCCTTTTTCCTCCACGGCACTTTCTCACGTCCTCTCCATCAAGCCGATGGCCGGTTCTGCTCATGGGGAAACCTGTAGTAATTCTATGGAAGCCAAAAGACTGAATCATACAGGAGTGCAATCAGGCCAGACGATTTAGTCATGAATCTGACAGGGACAGAGAGAATTGGGAGTTGAGACTGTTCTAAAATAAATAATTTAATGTGACCAAGCACTTGATAAATTCTTCCCTCCTACTTCCTTTCCGAATGCAGTTATTTGTCCCAGTAGTTAGATTCATGCGCTTCCATGTCCAAATGAATTTCTTTCACGTGATTAATCATCAGCTGGAAGCAGGTGGTGTCATGGACTCTGACATTAGATTGTCATCAAATATTACATTTCTCATATTATTTTTTTTGTAACTAAACAACTGCAGTGATGGCTTTGCTGGCTGGTGGCCAGCCGAGTCTCTGAACGTAAATGTAACACTCCTTGCCTCTGTTTTCCTGTATTCCCAGCTTGCTTGCTCTCTGATGGGAAAATTAACTTCCATGGCAAGAGTCTGAGTAGCACCTGCATCTGCAACGTATCCAAGAAAAACATACTCCAAGGACCAGAGGAGTCCTTACAGCCCTGACAAAGCAGAGGCTCATCCCTTTTCCCTCAGAGGAAAAGAAGTGCTGGGGCAGCTTCAGTGTCCCAAGGTGAGTGGACAAACGGATTTTTGTTTCAGACAAAAGATGGATGGAAGGAGGGTAGAGTCCCTCAAAAGGAAGCTGTCAGTACCAACAAGCATTGCAATTGCATTTACACAGAAACAAAATGTGTCTCAGCTTTGGCCACTTTGGAAAAAGAAGAATGATGATCTTTGCAGAAACAGTGCAGGACACTTTACTGTTGATGAAGTTTCCCTGGGGACTGTTAACAGATGACGTCTCCTAGGTTTACCAGAAATGGGTAATAAAGTCAATATTGCACTTCATTTTCTGTCAAAAACCTAATTAATAACTATCACCATTTTCTCTGCCAAAACTATGCTCTCCCATTCTTAATGCTTAAATAATTCTCAGAGGGTTTTTTCTCAAGTTTGGGGTGAATCAGAGGCATTTGCCTGTTACAGTAAGTTGTAAAAGGGGAAGGTGAGGCATTGAATTCTCTAAAAGCTATGGGTTTTGTCAAGTTCTATTTCCAACTATGTACCAGTTTAAAAAGCCCATGTGTGGTCTTACCTGTTCTCAATTACAAATGCTGTCTTTGAGAAGACAGTCTTGATGGGTTGGTTTTGGAAAAACTGTGATGGTTTATTTCCCATTTAAACATTCAAACATTTCAAAGTGTATATAACACTATGAGCATCAATGTTGATGAGTTGTGCTTGATTTCATTTATTTGAGACGTTAGCTGTGTTGCAGGCAAATGGAATTAGAATAACTATTACAGCACTCAATTTTCCAAATCATTACAGAAGGATGAGATTACAGTCAAATATTTTCTGTTAATATGCTTAAGCATTTACAATTATGGAAGCTTTTTCATAACTAAATGCAAAATTATCACAGCAATTTTGAGTATCAGCAGGGTTTGAAAGCCTTTAATTAATTTTGGTTACATTTGAAACAATCATAATAATTTGAGAATAATAAACCAGATCAGTCCCTGGGAAGACTCCCATAAAGTGGATTACATCACACCTGAAATAAGTTTTGGCTTTTTCTCTGGCATTTAGATAATCCTTGAAAAATCCCCAAAAGGCTAACAACTGTAGCAGGAAACACAAATTATAGTCTGCATATGTTACCCAGCTACGTCCAAAGGAAAATACCGACTGATTCAAATGGGCTACGAACCAGGTCTTATACTGTACACCTAAATTAGAAATACAGATGTCTCTGGGATAGGAACGGATCAAGATCTCTCTTTCAGAATTCAGTTCAAAATCCCTTCAAGCACTGTCTCCAAGGATGTACTTTTTCCCCCATTTCCTATTTTCACTTGTACTATTCAAAAACTGAAAGCAAGGATTTACATACAAGGTACTAAATAATCTACTGAATTCAAATCAGTTTCTACTGGGTAGATATATTTTTTCCATCCACATTTAATGTAACCATACTAGGCAGCCTTTCTTTTTAACAAGCTGATGTGGTGTAAACAGGATGAATGAATGGGTAACTCTCTGCACCTACAGGTGGAAGAGCTCCGAGCGTTTGGCAGTGGTGAGGCTGGTCCTCCCCACTGCACAAGTCAGAAAACAGAGGGCAACAGCAGTGACAGTGTGATGCCCAAGAAATACAGGGAAGCCTTGGAAGCAATAAGGGAGCAAGAAGGGCCCTCTTGCCTGCCAGCCCATGCCAGAGCCATCCCTGGGTCTTGGGACTGCCCTGACAGCCTCTGTATTTAGAGAGAGGGACGATGCTAAATAGCTAATAATAGCTAAAGCCTTTTTTTTCTCATTCCTGTTTTCATATGGTCACATTTGCACGATGAACCTCAGTAAAGCTAACACAGGAGGTACTTTACTTGTACTAATTCCTGCGAGTAGCTGTTCTTTCAACACAGTTATCGTATTAGTTCTTGTAGTAGTTATTACAAGCGGGTCTGCAGCTGTCACTGCTCAGCTTGGCACAGCCAGTTTCTCAGCCTGGGCGGACAGCCGTTGTTTTCCATCGTATCCTCTCCCTGCAGATGAGTAGCAAAGTCCATCTGATTTGCTCTGTCCGTCTGTCTGGGCCAGGCCTTCAGTGGTGCTCAGGCAGCTCAAGGAGACCCTTCTCTCTCTGACCAAACTCCCAGCTCTTATTAGATCTGCCTGTATTATTCCCCTGCTTCTTGGGCTCATTCTTATTGTCCTCGTGTTTATTGTCCTCACAGTTCTGCCACTGTTTCATAAAACTCAGAGGGCCAGATCCAAATACTGAAGGGAAGAGAATCACTGACTCCTACAGGCTCGCAATCAAATCTTTCCTTTACTGAAAAACATGCACCCCTGCAGAGAGGGTTAAATAAAAAAGCTTGATAGAGCATCACTGGTTTTGCTGGTTTGGTTTCTGCAGGGTAAATATCAAATAAAAGCATAGGAAGCCAATCCAAGAAAGGGCTGAGATGCAGAGCTCCTGTTTATTTAATTTGCAAAACGTACTTAGGTAGCCTTTTACTTACAGTTTGTCCTATGGAGCAGCCACGGAGACATTTATGAAAGCTGAGAGCATCACCTTGGTATATGGAGAGCCCACTACCGAAGCAGTGCTGCTGAAACCACAGAGCGTGGGTTATTCTACAGAAGAAATGGGGAGACACTGGAAACAGATCTCTGCTTTCTTTTAGTAGCACTGCTCAGCTGGAGAACACACAGGTAAATCAAAGAGGCCAGAAGGGAGTACTCAGGGTGCCACATGGAGAAGGGGAAGCCGTGCCCAGAGGAGGAGTAGCCCCTCAAGCACAGCAGTTGAGCAATGGCTGCAGCCCCAGCACAGCTAACCAAAACTTTTTGCCCAGGCGGTGAAGCAGGAGCTTCACCATAAGAACAAAGAGGATGTAGACATTTATGCACGGGTGAAAGGTGCCCGACTGAAAAATTTCAGGTTTGAGACATTGCTACTGCTAACACTGCAGCCTCCCCTCTTCCTCCTGGGGACCAACTCCCAGAGGCATTTGGATGCAGTGCTGGCCTTCCAGGGCTTACAAAATGCAAATACAGTTTTATTTAATTCCTGGCCCTTGGCTCAAAACATCTGCAGCTCTATAAATGTAAAGCAAATACTGCTATTTAGCAGCTTCTGCCCCTGCTTCATTTTGCCAGGAGACGGCGGCCATGCTGTGATGTGACCGTGATGCACCATGTTGTGGTGACATTTGAGAACTCTTGTGGTGCTCCCCAGACAGCCAGCACCATTGTCCTTCACCTTGCATCTTGACTAGCAGGACAAAGCCTGGCTGGTCAGGTCAAGGGCTACAGCTGGAAATTTTAGTCAAAGCGAGAAAAAAAAAATTGAAAACGGAGACTAAATAGAGCCTTCTTCATCAGAAACATCTTGGGTTTCTGTTCCGGACAAGACAGTTGAGTCGGCATTCTCAACTTCTCCTTCAACGTGTATGTGACAGAAGAACCGCTGGCAATGCTCTCTTTGCACCTCTACTAGAAGAAAAAGATGACCAAGTTTTGCCTGATGAACCCTGGGCCATGAACGTAGGTGCTAATATTTTGGAGGAGAGTTCTGGCAAAGCTTTTCATTCCCCTTCTTCCTGAAGAAAGTCTGGAAAATTGTTGGAAGCAATTGGCTTCAGTTAATTCAGGGGGGCAATGCTGGAAATGTAGTGCTTGCTGAAAGATTATTCAAAAAAGGAAGTGCTGGGGAGGAGAGGACCTCTGAAAATTTTTGAAACTGAGTCCATGAAAATGTTAATTTATCAGCTTAATCTTAAAAGATTCAGCAAAATGGAAGGGGATTCTGCAGTATCCCCCTCACCTGGCAAACTTTAAGCAGTAGCAGCAGCAGGTTCTGCTTTTGGAAAGGTACGTCAGTCCTTCTGCACATGAAATAACGCTCAGGATATTCTGGTGGGGTAGATTTATGTTCATATACATTAAGCCTTTACAAGGTAGGAGACAAAGATGGTAGTGAATGTCCTGATTTTGTCTCTCTAGTTGTTCTCAGCAATTCTTGATGCAGTATTTCTGAGGAGCAGAAATGCTGAAGAAATAGGTTTTGGTTATTTCTGGTTACTTTGAGCCCAGGAAATGGAAAGATAGTCTCATCGTACTGCGCTTTTTTTTGTACTTGAGCCACATCTTGCTGTACCAAAAATTTTAATTTTCTTGTGGCATCTGCTGAATGCTGACGAGAGACATGTCAGTATCATATTATTACCTACACATTCATTCCACACTGAAGTGGCTGAAAACCACTGATATTTGGGTTTCTACCTCCATTTTTATGCTTTGGAAAAGTCTACACTTCTCTGCTCCCAAACGACAAAAACATAAGAGGGGTTGTGACTTAACAGAAGTGTATTGTAACATTTTACTCAGCCTCACTTTAGGTTTAAAATGCCACTAAGAGGCCTTTTTGAAATTCATCTTTGTCTTTTTTTGAATCAAATGCTTAGTTATCATAGCTATGTCTTTCTCGGCCTGAAAATGATGGCAACTAACTCCTCTCCTTTGCATTATTTAGTTATTCTTCTATTAGAACCCATATTTCAAGAGAGATTACCTCCACCTGCTATGACCCTATAAGCAAAGTGCTGGTATAAAAACCACAGCACTGCCTGCATTCTCGCAGGACCCAGATTTGAAGGAAGGCCACCTGAGAAGAAGCCCAAACATTCAGCCTGTGGTAGGAGCTGATTCTGCGGAGGAGAATGATCCCTTTGCATCAGCTCCATAGGAGGACATCCAGACATCTGCACCCAGCACCTTCACACCTACCAGACCATCTGCTGAAGCAACAACACAGATCGGAAAGGCCTGTACATCCCTATCCCCACAACTCCACAGCCACACCCTGGTTGGTGTCCAAGATACAACTTCTGCTGCATCTGATACTTCACTGCACCCCATTCAGCCTCCTGCACCAAACAGTCCTTTTATACCAGGGCTGGGGCTTCCTGCCTTTCCATTTGGGCAACGACATTCAGCAACTATGCAGGCTCCCTGGGCTAGTCTGTTTCCCTCTGTGAGCCATGGCTTTCAGTGTCCATGCTGGCAGCTGCTGCCATGCCAAGGCCACCTCCTAGCCAAGCCCCAGCACACCCTCATTGCCCTACTTGCACCCGCTTTCCAAATAGTGCAGCTGCAGGCAATGGGGTTGGACCCCAACGCTAGAGACAGCACAGATGCTAGGTACCAAATGTATAGAGTGTCACAGAGCTAGAAATGGATTACTGTAGGGATTAATAATAAAAAAGTGTTTGTGTTCTCAATAATACATCTTTTCCAGTTGTCTTGTCCTGTCTCTACAGTCTCACAGTTACTGTCTCTCCACCGCAGGGGGCTGCCTGCAGGGAGATGAACTGGTTTGCTCCATTCCAGGGAAGCCAAAGGCCCCAGGAACTAGTGGCATGCCCAGTAAAACCCAGCAAAAGGGCAGCGTATGGCTAATCCAGTAGCTGCACTAGCATCAAGGGTCACTCACACAAAAACAATCATTCATAGGTCTTGGTGAGTCAATGCCCCTTCCCTCAGGTCAGACCAGGGGAGAGGGGCTGCAGGGAACAGATTTGGGGTTTTCCTGCCCATCCTACATTGCATCTGGGCATAATGACAGCGTTGCAGCCAGCAAAGTTGCACAGCTGCCCTACAGGAGTCACACACTGTCCTTTCTGTCTCCATCATGAGTGGATATGCTTTTATGGCACACTGGAAATGACATAGTAGAGTCCAGTGCTCAGTGACCACTGGATGCTCATCACCGGCACTGGTGACCCTGGGATTCGCAGTAATGAATATTGGCAGGAAGCAATCCCTTTCTGGCCCCTCCTTCCTCCCTCCTCTCTCTCTCTCTCCCCTTGAAGAACAGCTCATAGTATTGCTTATTGCCATGTAACATTGCTCACCATCAGGAAATCTTTGGAAACCAAGGAAAAAAGAGACCCTGTGACAAAACTCAAGTGAACGAGCCATCAGGCTTCCAATGGTTTCAAAGGCACTCAGCACGTGGCAGCATGAGCACCACAGTGAGCTCAGCACTAGCAGGATGGATCCCGAGTTAGGATGACAAGGAGAGGCAGAAGCACAGAAGAACACTAGAAAAAGATGAATAAAGATGCATTACTTTCTGGGATGAGATGGGGAATGCGACCATCAGCTATTTGTTTAGAACTCCGTCTTGCAATAGGATCCCTGTTCAGAAGTCTGATGTGTTTTATCAGGACTTCTGGCACAAATTGGACTGTAGACCTCAAAAAAAGTCCTGGTTTTGAAAGAGGCAGAGTTAAAGGTTTTTGGATTATCCATTCTTTGTCCCACCTGCTGTTCTTTCTTTCTCTTTTTAGCTCTACTTTCTCCTTTGGTGGGGTCTGGTCAGCTCACATGGTGTTTAGAGTCAGTTTTACAATTTGCAGGCACTGATGGAGGTGTTTGGGTTCATTGCTGTGTATGTTCTGGTAGCTATTCTTTATGATTCAGTTTTTCTGCCATGAGTCAACTTATGCTTGTTTCAGACTTCATGAGAAACATTTTACAGCAAAAAGCCTCCCAACACTATAAGCAAAAATGTAGATCAAAGTATTCCGTACATCCCTCGAGCATAAGTTTTATTTCATATTTCTTTATTATAAAGACAGGAGAAATCCTTCTAGAGAAGTCCCCAGGAGGCTGGTATTGTTTGTATGCTTTTTCCACTCTCTTATAGACTTCAGTAGAAGATTATATCCTATTATAGGAGTACATTGGATAGTTCAAAAAACTCAATAAAGAACAATAAGAGATGCTGACAACTGGCCTCTTTGAGCATATGCTTCAAATGATTAATCATCCATCAACTTTGCAGTATAGTTTGGCTGAACCAAAGATTACGTTAATGTTGTTAACATCGAAAGGAACTATGTCAGAAATGTATTGGCTTTTCAACAAGATCAAAGCACCAGACAAAACAGATCACAACATTAGGCAAGGTTCCTCCCTTTGAGTAAATCTGGTGGATGTAGAACAGCTTTGAGACGATGCTTCTGTGAGAAATGGGAGATGTGGGTCAGATCCTCTCAGATGGAGAAGATACTCAGACGTGGGTTTTACACAGGCTACACGAATGCTTGCATTTGCAGAAGAGGTGGCCACTACCATCAGCAATTTTATAATGTTGGCTGCTATTTAACTTTTTTTTCCACTACAAGCATTTTAAGAAGGAAAGATTCCATTTTAAGTTGAATAAAGTATGTCTCAGAACTCAGAGCAACGTTTCACAGTTTTCCTTGTGAACACAAACAAAACCCAAATATCTTTACTATGGATCAGTTCAAACCAATTTCAGCCCAACTCTGATGTATTTGGCTCAGCCACCAAACTGAAAATTTATTCAAATGACTTTAAGAGTCAGAACCTTATCGACATAAGTGAAAACCACACGTATATAATAAGCAGGAGTCTCTCTGCCGAAGAGTTTTCTCTCTAAGGAACAAGTCAGGCCTCAGTAAGGTTCCTATCCCTGTGTTGTATGAACATTTAGGCAGATAGTGAAGGAACTGTGAAGTCAGCCTGGACTACCAGTATCCTTAATCACTGCCTAAGCTACAAGCTCTTCTCTCCTAGCTGCTCAAATCTCCCACTTCCACAGCAAAACTACTCTGGTTCTAGTGGTTAAAGGCTCTCCTCACTACCAAAAGAGCTAGCTTCCTTATTCCCTTAGTGTGCCCAAGGTAGTAACGTGCACAGACACCATTAGACACATGAGCTCAGCACTGAGACTAGAATCACACAGCGGTTCTGTGTTCAGATATAACGTCCACGGCAGGAACAAGTACATCTTTGCAAGGAAAACTCATCTGCCATCACCTGCCGAGTGCATCTGCTGTGGCATTGACTGTTTCAACTACAGATCGTGATCTGAAGCCTAGCCTTGATTCAGCATTCACAAAGAATCCTCCTTGAATAAGTAGAGTAGGCTTTGAGCTTATAAAAAGTGTCACACTGGCCATCTGAGACAAGAAATTACTTTAAGAGGTGAAATAATTTAACTGGTTTTTAAGATAGCTGCACTGGGTGGAAGAACTAAATGAATCTGTTGTTGTTATGGAACCTCCTGTATAGATGTTGAAATAAACAGGAGTGTGAAGAGCTCTGAGAAAGACACAGGAGACAGAAATGCAGTTTAGGGAGGAAAGCAGAGGTGGGTGAGAAATGATCTAAGCGTTGGCATTGTGTGCAGTGCAGTGGGAATTGCTCATCTTCATTAACAACATGGCATTTTGCTACACCCTCCCTGGAGGGGGTGCCTCAAGGCACTTCTCATTCAGGGTAATTATCATCTTTCCCATGCAGATGGGAAAACTAAGGCAGGGAGAGGTAAAGATCAACATTTAACAACTGGCCAGCAATTTTTGGTATATCTGTTTCTGCAGTTCTGAAAGGAAACCAGTCTGGCTTCCTTCATGAAAGGCATGATTTTCATGAACCTCATGACTTTCACGAAGTGTGGAATATTGTCTGCTCAGCATGTGTAACAATGAGGCCCAGAGTGTCTCAAATTCAGCATCTGAAATGAGTGCATGGGAAATGTAGGTCTCATATGCTGCTGTTGCTCATACAGAAAGTCACCACCATTACTGTTTCCTTTTCTAAATTACAGTGAAGGCATCTTTCTTCTTTACAAATAATACATCTGATTTTGACATTATTTGTCACAGCTTTTGTATTCGCACTTGAATACAAGCTGTAAGTCGTCCACAAATAACATGGAGGTATCTGTGGAGTCGCATTTTCTTTTTCCTGACATTTGTATGAGTAAATTCATCTGACTTGATAGGGAGGATGAGGAAACCGCATCTTCCCTATATGTTAGGAAGAACTGTAAATTTTTCTTTTGGATATGGGTATTGCAGCTCTCCTGACAGCACTACACCCACTCTCTGTCTTGCCGAGTTTTATGCTGCCTTCAGTGACAGCACAGATGCTGGAATTGAACTGCTTGGAGGCTGTCAGACAATGTGTCCACAGAGTGGTGGTATTCTCTTACCAACGATTTCGAAGCACGGAAAAGCTCCTGACCGAACCAAGCAGAAACCAAGCAGACTGCCTGCCCCAGGTCTAGATTTTCACAGGGCTGCTTTGCAGAAGGCCAATGTCAGCGAACTCAGACTGCGTCACTGAGCACTGATCCAAATTCTGGTGCAACACCTCCCTTTGCCCAGGTGCTGACATTGGCTCTATTACAGTGCATTGTCTTTTCTGCTGTTTCCCCCTCCTCCTTATGTTAAGGCCACACTGTTTCTATTCGTTCAAATGCCCGGTTCCTCATGTGGATTTAGGCAAAAGCAAATACACCTCCACAGATAACACAGACATTTTGGAAAACCTGTAATTGTCTTCAAATGAATGGCTGTGATTTCTATTTATTTGCAACGTTCTCTCTTCTGTAGTTCTCTATTGGGTAGTGACTTTCTGCCAGGCTAACTTCACCCTGACAATGCCAGATCTAGGTGCTATTCTCTTTGACGACTGTATATTGTTAAATAGCAGCTGTACTTCAACCCAGCCCTGGCTGAAATGCTCTCCAGGCTCTACCTGGGCTTTGGGAAACAAACACAGACAGGCTCAAAGGGATAGAGCTTATCTACCAGCGACAGTCAACTCTGGCCCATCTGTGAGAGTTGCAGTATGACTATGTTTCATGAAGACCGTTTTTGACTGAGGATGAGTCTCGCTGATAATGCCTGCAAAGTTTTGCTGCTCTGGAAACACGTATTGTTGTTATATGAAAACATCTGCGAGATGTATGGGAACACCAAGGTGATTTGGGTGAAATACGGCAATGGAATGGAAAAAGGCAAGCTTAACTGTGCTTGTGAAAAGTTACAGGTGAGGAGTATGATTCATTAGCAAAGTGCAAGACCTTGCAAAATTTAAAAAATAATTAACTTCTGAAGTTCTTCTTGAAGCAACTGATGCTTGCCAGAGGGTGAAGAGAAGAGGGAAGTTATAAAGAAGAAGATGAGGAGGTACCAGTTGCTGTTATTTCCTTAATCTGAGATCTATGCTTGAACCTCCCTGGCACATAAATCTTCTGGTTTTTTCTTCAACTTACTTACAGTTTCATTGTACAAGAGGAAAAATAAAGCCTCGAGGTTTTGAAGAGCCACAGTGGTTTAACTGTAGATTTGCCTTAAAACTGCTTTTTTTGATCAATATAAAATCCCTGTATGAACTCTCTTATGTCACTTATCTTAAAATGTAATAAACTCCACAGTTCATAACTCATTGCATAACTGAAAATCAAACTGGCTTGAACCAGTTTAACTAAGTTGGTTCAAAACCTAATTTAAGGCTTGATTAAATAGTGTTAATGCAAAGCTAAATAAACTAAATGGCAGTAAAGGCTATTTTAGGAATCACCACTCCTGCTGAAGGGGAAGGGGTTTAAAACAAACTTATTTAATTTACTTTAAAAGTTAGTAAGATAAACTATTCTAAGTGCTTCTGTACAGAGAAGCTTGCAGAAATATGACAATGGATTCTTTAGAAAACTGCTGCTTAACATAAGTACGTAAGTGAAGTTCAGAAACAAAGTGATTACACTTTGCTTTTTTTAAAAAAAACAAAAGAAAATCAAAATAGGACACTTTTCCCCTTGCCCCTTAAGGGGTGAAAAATATTTTTTTGCCTAAATTCACTCCGTTTTCTTGCTATGGTTGCTACAGTTGCAGCTCCAGCAATGGGAACACCAGTCATAACTGTGCCAGCTGAAGCAAGCTGGGCTGAATCCGAGTCGCCTGAACAGAGGTGGAATCCAGCAAATGACATGGCTTTGAAAGAATTGCTGTGGTAGTGTCAGGAGTTCTGCAACACGAAACATTTCACGGATAAATTCTCCACAGAGGGCTATAGGAGCACCTAATGTATTTTGCAGGAATCTGATTACAATAAAATCCCCTCAACAGATTATCACACAGCGTAATGGAGATGAGACTGCAGATGTTTCTATGTCAAAGAGCTAATCCAGCTACCAAGGAGATGTCCATGCATAGAAGGCCTCTGCCCCCTAGTGTATACAGCAAGACTTTCTTTTACAGGGCATTGAGGAGGCAACCTCCTTGAAATACAACCGGGTAAGGATTTATTTGAATATTAATGTATAATTGGCATTTCTTACCCACGTCCTCCCCACGATGACTATCAGCAGAGGGACCAAGTAAATTATACAGGTTCATCTGCATAGTTACGAGGAACGTCTTGTTTTGTCAGTCGTGTGCATTTTTAAAAGATGTTAGACGTGTATTTTCCTTTTTCCCAGGACTGATCTCATTTCAGTTAAAGTCACTATTGATTTATCATTGACTTCAGGCAGAGAAAAGCAGTGTTAACTCACAGTTTTCCAAGTCACATGAACAGATCTGCTGACTTCTCAGAGCCTGGGATTGACTGAAGGATTTGTCTCAAGATCTGGAAAGCCAAAGAGATACCAACAACTTTAAAAGCATAATACTGCTTTTCAGGTTGTGCATTTGTCTCCTAAAGAGATATTTGATTCTTTAGCAAAACTGTACAAAACATGCACATAAAGAGGCAGGAGAAATTGTCTGGGGAACCTACTGGTCTAGAGGGCACCATGGAAGCAGGAGTTTTGCTCCTGCTCCCAAGCAGGCAGAGGGCACTCCCATTGGAGCAGTCCTGCTCCTGCTTGATGGGCCTGCAAAAGCCCTCTGCTTAAAAGCAAGACTTTGGTGGTATTGCATTGATTTGGATGCATCACTGACTGCTTTGTGACTGCACGCTTAAACAGATTTGATTCCTGCTCCCCTCCCACCACCTTGGCCTTGTCTGTTTGATTTGGTTCTCGTGTTTAGCTCATTTCTACACACATTAGAAACCAGTCATCTTACAGAGCTTCTGTGATGCTATGGACTCTGGAACGAATGGACCATGAGATCATCTCAGGCCTATGCAATGCCACGGGAGACATGTACCGAATCAACAGTCACAGCACAACTGGTTAGTATCACCTTACAATCGAGATGTGCTTCCATGAGTCAGATCAATAGTCTATGGGATGGGGAACTTTAGATCTGTATTTTATCTCTGTTTTAGATAGAAGGATGTGCCATGCTCTTCAGTACTGGAGGATAAGTCTAAACTGTCTGGTTGGAGCTGGGGCTTCATGGATACACCAATGTGGGACCACTCTTTTTAAAACCAACACAGAAGTGTGACATCAATATATGATACCCATCCACAAGTGGCACTCCATCACGAGCCCTGGCTACACGCTACGTAACCTTACGAATGAGCACATCTCCTTCAGTTATGAGAGAAACGTTTACTTTGGTATTCAGTAACGACCTTTCCTTGAGGGACTGCAGATTTACAGATTGGAATAAACTGAGCAAGGCTCTTGGAAACTACTGTCTATTCTAGTGTAAAACCTCAGATATGCTGGGCCTGACCCTATTCAGATCTTCTGTGTAAGCACAAGAGGTTTTAATGTTATTTTGACAAATGGCGTTGTGTCTGTTTCCATTCAAAAGCCAAGGCAGCATCTCGGTGTTTGAATTCGTGTCAGTAGTCCTATTTCCGGGTATTATTTATGCCTCCTGAAATAAAACAGTCACAATTCCTTGGATACATTTGGAGGATTGTAACAGTTTGTAACCAAAAGCTCCCTGAGATCTCCTACTGTAAACATCTAAGTACTAAAATGGAGCATATTAGGGCAATTCCACAGAATGTCCCTAGGTATTTCAGAACAACCACCAGTCTGGTGACAATTGCTTCTGGCGAGAGACGCTGATCTCCCAAGAGAAAAAGCTGCAATGCGGCTTATCATGTAATTTTCCTAGAAATGGGCAAACTTTACCTGTGAGAGATCCTTCAAGGAAAAGACTACACAGATCTGTTTAAGGAAGGGGGGAAAAAAAGCAGAAATATTTTTGATGGTCATATGAACACAGTGTGAGGCTTTGCTCAAAGAGACTATTCACTTGCTCTCAGGTCAGATGTTACTCATGTGATGCTGCTAGTTAAAAAAACACATGAAGGGACATTCTAACCGAAAGCTGTATGGTAGTAACTCTCAAGGAAGGAGAGACTGAAACAACTCTTTTTCTTCCTATTACCCACTTTAGGCTATAAAAAAGGAACATTGAGTTAAGCTAGATTTTTGCTGCCAAAAACTACAAAGGAGGCAGGCAGAATATGCATTCTCAGAGAGACAGCTGGGTTTCACACACCCACTGCCCTAGTGCCATCAGCTCTTGTGCTTTCTGAAGGTTGCAGTACATGTAATTTTTCCGAAAATCCTTTGTTAGGTTGCACAAGACCTATATCTCTTTGTCCAATAGGGTGAGAGCAAAAGGGAGGATTCAGTGAGAATGTGCAAAGAAGCCAGGAATTTGTTTCTAACCTTCAGGCCAGAGACCTGAATAGACACCTGTGTAGTTCATGTTAATGTAATCTTCTCCCAGAGCCGTTCATGGTCAAGAGCGGCGCTTTTAGGAGAGGAAAAAAGCTGCGTGTTTAGCTTCTAAAGGCGCTGAGAAAGGCCAACTGGGCTTGTAAAACCAGTTCCCATCCCTTCCGCCCCAGCAGTTAGTAAGGATGGGACAAGGCCTGACTCTCATCTCCGTTGTCTTGTAGTCTGATTATGAGCATGGTTTTCAGTCAATCTTAAGGCATTTACAGCCTTTGAAATCCACATGGCCGTGCTGAATGGGGTATCTGTCACCTGCTGTTGAGTCAAAAACTGTTGAATCAAAAAGAGCTTCCTTCCCAAGAGGCTGCACAATTCCAGTAAACATCCACACGCCTAGATTTCAGGGGGCTTGGGATTGCATGGAAGTCCCAGTTTTCATTTGAAAAAGGAAATGGGGAAAAAGCCCACTTCTCTCGCTGTGATATTTGAGGAAAAAAAATAGCAAAACAGATTAGCAATGAAAATCCCTTAAGAGATTAAAAAAGCAGAAGGCAAATGAAAACTACTCAGTATTACTACTTAAAATGTCAGGATTTGGAGGAAAAGGGAACCTGCATCAGAATTCTGGGGCAAGTGGCCTTGATAACACAACCAAATTATTCCTGAGGCCTGCTCATCTACCAAGACAAAGGTAAACAGATACACTGTTGACTGCAACTGACCAGAGGAAGGGCAGTGAAATGAACCTAGAATTGGAAAAGACAGCATACAAAGGGATAGGGATGAGTGGACAAAAAAAAGAAAGCATTAATTACCAAAGATTGCTGTGTCCATTATATGGTAGAAATGGAGTGAGCTGGGGGAGAAAAGAGGAAAGGAAACACTGAAGGGTGTTAGTGAAAAATGAAGAAAATTAACCCCTAAGAAAACACATTTGCTCTTAACTCAGCAAATCGCTCCATATGGATGAAATCTGCACACAGCCCCAGTGACTTTAATGGGATGAGGAACAACCTACCTGATGCCTGCACAGATTTATGGCAGGCCAGGGGTTTCACTGGAATGCGCTTGCAGCCATCTCACTGATAACTCTGGGCAGGCTCAGGTGGGCTGGCCGGCTGCCAGCGATGTGAAGAGTAGTGCAGTTCAGACTGTCAATGCTTTGGATTTGAAGATGTAAAATGTTTTAAAACAGATAAATATTTTTGCTACTATCCCAAATTCGTGCCAGATACGTCTGCTCCACGTACAAGTAAAGGGGTGTAAAACTAATGTCAGTTGTGGAAAATCTAAGCGCAACCAAAACTGCTGCTTCTCCTAATATTAAACAAACTTGACAAACAGCCGAGTGTACAATGTGCAAAGGATTCAATTCATTAGAGAAATTCCCACTTAAAAAAAAAAATTCCAGCTGGATCAAGCGTCCAAAGGATCTCAACAGCTCAGTACAAAGACCAAGGATAGACTCAGCCTTTGAGAGAAACCTGTACAAAGAGCCCTGATGCTCTGCTAGTGAAGAACGCAGCCAAGTGCAGAGTTTATCAGTTTTCCAAGACTGACGCTACGCTGGCAAAGGACAGCTGGCCACGCTTTGAGAGCCAGCTCTCTGGCNATTTCCTCTGGTTTCTCTATCTACCCCTCCGCGCCTCCCCCTTACCTTCCCGTGTCCGTCAGGACCTGCACGCTCCCACCGCGTTCCCGTTTACCGAGGGCCGCTCATAAACATTTAAACGCCTTAAAAGCACCGGCGGCTCGGTTAGTTACGGGGCCTGTCAAAGCCTAAATTACGGGGGCAGAGCCAAGCATTTCCAAGCGATTAGTTTAAAACTGCCTTCCGCCGGCACCCGGCTCGGGGGCGTACGGCTCCTCCTCCCCCCCGGCCGCCCCGCCTC
>VXBO01014213.1:8948-20160 GCA_013400135.1 Rhinoptilus africanus
TAAAATTAAAAAAAAAAAGTATTTCAAAGGTGACAAGCTACAGCCTGGAGCCAGTGATCTGTGTAAGGCTAATGAGGAAGTAGGAGAAAGGAGATTCTTTGCCTTCATGTGGTAACTCCCGAGTTTTCACTTTCTTCCTTCAGGCTATTGTGATTTCATAAACAGAACATATAGAAGCTGTAGCTGACACCCTTTAAGTGTTGTTTTGTGCTTCCAATTTTCATTCAGAGATGAGATACTTTCTGTCTAGCTCCATATAGTGCTCTCTGGTCACTGGAACATAAAACATCACAGCAAACAACTAAAGTTTCCTGTAGTTCCGCTCTACTAATATGCATGTGTTTCCAAAGTGTTTAGGTGAAAAAGCCTGGATGCTTATCCGAAATTCAGGCTTCATCAATCATAAGCTGCCTCTGGCATCATGCCGGAAGTGGATGACTTTTGAGATGAAGGAAATCTGAGGTAATCTACTTAACTCCTCTGGCCCAAAAAAATCTATTAATCTATAAACACAGTCACACATTAGCTGCCTCTGCTACAACATGACCAGGTACTTGGCAAATAATCTTTACATATGGAAGCTGTTAGCATTGGTCATAGTAGAGAAATCCTTTGTGATAGGGGTGTTACCACGAAGGTCCTCATCATTTCCTCAAACTTGATAGTTTATAGGTCCTTATACAGATTTAGCAAAGTACTCTGACGAGAGGGACTTGTGCCACATAACCCACAGGTCTGCCTCTCAGGGACTGTGCTAGAAGGTGCTGAGCACAGCGCAACTGAAATTGCAGCCATGGTGTTTGAACACCTCCTCAACTTTACAGGCACAAGAGGCTCTTTCCTGAGGAGCTGGGATGCTCTACATCTTCTCTGGCTGTCCACACAGGCAGGAGGGCTGGACATGCAGGTCAGAATGCTAGGAATCCATCCCTACTAATTTATCCACAAATATTTAGCTGACTGAGTGCCTGTGTTTGAAAATGGAACCCCTGTATGCAGTACTGAAACACTCACCTTTGATTTGAGCTATCTAGAAAATTTTGACCTTTAAGAAGTGATGACTTGACTGATTGTCACATGGCTGTTAATGGCCTTCAGCTACTGATAGTTTGGTGAATTGTTTGGAAAAGAGTAGAGAAGTACTTGCATATTGTCAGTTCAGAATTGATATAATTATTCTTTTCTTCTGGACTAAGGGAATGGTTTAGCACAGAGCTCATTGAGTAGGAAAGATGCTATTCTGAAGAACAATAAATGAAAGATTTTTATGATTCCTGTAATGGAGAAAATAAAAAATGGAGAAACATCTAATTCCTCTGTTTAAAAGCTGTTAATGACTAGTAGTGGTAATGCATGTAAAGAGCGTAAAAAAAAAATAAACCAAAAAACAAACAAAAACCCAAAAAAACATGTAAAGAGCATGGAAAAAGACAGAAGATAATTCTGAAGCACACATTCCAGTTCTCTGCAGATGGGAAATAAGTTCAAATGTGAACTGTACCAAACACAAGAGCTCAACAGTTAGAAATTAAACACTATTCTTAAGTTATTAAAGTTTAATCAGATATATCTATAAAAGACAAACAGAAATAGCAGAGCAAGGAAAAAAATCCTAGTTCATAATATATTGAAACAAACAGTATAGTTTGAAGAAAACAAAGTGCATACTTACAGTGTGTTATATATATTCATTTAAAATGAAAGTTTTAGTTGAGCCTGTTCAGAACACTCAAAACTCAGAACTCAATGAATAAGTGAATTCAAACTAAAGTCATAAATGTAAGATTTGAAGGAGAAGGAAAGTCAGTCCATTTAGAAATGCTTAATAGATTGTTAAAATCAGGTAATTCTGTAAAGATAGCTCATTTAATGGATGCAACAAAACCTTTTTGGTAGAATATTTTTTTTTCCTGATGCAAATACCCAGTCAGTTGATTCTGTGCAATTGTTGTTTGCTGTTGCTGAATTCACTGTAGCTCTAAATTGTGACTGTGAGTTGCGATTTAAGATTATGTTTGGGAGGAGAAGGAACACTTGAATATCTGTTGGTATGAATTCAGCTAGCAGGATAATAACCAAAGTTTGCATTTGAGAATGTGTGTTGTACGATTTATTTGGCCAAGCGTGGGCAGTATTTCTTTATCGCATCACAGAGAAGACAGAAAATCACATTATTTCTCCATTCTAGAGTGCTTTGAGTTCTGTGTAATTAGGAAATGTCATTGTTTTCATTTAGATGAGGAAACTGACTTTTGGAGAATGAAATTCAAAAGAGTTATATCAATATTTGCATCATCATTGCCCTAATAGAACCAGTAGCTGACCTGATGAAGGGCTCTACTAGATACCAAGTCCTTCTCAGGTCTGACTACTTGGAGGAACTGGTTCAGTTGTCAGAAAAGCAGTGGAGGGACTTCAAGTTGGCAGCAGTTTTGAGACAGATCTGCCTAGATATTCTCCCTTAGTAAGCTCACCCTAAAGACCAAACACTCTTTAAATCTGCATGAGGTGTGGCTTAGAAATTGCTTTGTGAATAAAGAAAACTGTTAGGCCATTAACTCAGAGAGAAACCAATAGCAATTTCCACCTCTCTTGTCCTTGCCTACTGTGTCCTTAGGAGGGTATCTTGCTTCCATGTTTGGAGTCAGGCCTGAGAGCTGTAGTGAACCCTGAGCAACTGACTGCAGTCCAAGGGAGATAGTTTTTACTTCATCTGTGAGGCCTGGCTGTATGTTCATGGCTCCCGTCACAGTGTTATGCTTTATTTAGGAGACTTGCAGGTTCCCAGAGCTGCGATGACTTTTTCATGTGACTGCAGCATGGCGCTTGCCCTGAACAGGCTCTGTTGCTCCCTGAGAAGAGGGAAGAAGGTGTATTCTCTTTGTAAAATCTTCTGCTTTGCCCTGCCTCCGGAAAGTGTCATAGCCCACACTGAAAACAAGCACGTTGTACATATCAATCTGTCTCATGCAATACAAAGAAAAACTGAAGAGGCCCAAGGACCAGCCATATCCTGGGAATATTTCAGAGCAGAGATGTAGCGCTTGTGACATCTTCTCCTAAGGATTAAGATGAGAAGCAAATGTGTTCAGTCTTTCCTGTGGGTGAGCAGGCGTCCCGTGGCTTGCCCTAGTCCAAGAGGGAGCAGGCTTTTCCTCCTGAGCTCTTCCTGAGGGAGCACCTAGAGGGCTTGTAATACTGGCAGTGGGCTGGTCTCCTTTTCAGGGTTCTCTTCCCAAACCCTCTGGCCTTCCTGCTGTTGTGAAATCTGGCACAGTCTCTAGACTCCTAAGATTTGGCACAAGCCCTCTGTGTTACTTGCTAAAGGTTTGCTTCTCTAGATCTTCCCTTTTCAGTTCTGATCATATAGATTCACCTTCCTGTTCGTTTAGAAATCTCTGGGATTGTTTTGTATCATGTATCAGTGTCCTCTCTGGAGCTCAGTGTACAAAGTTGTCTTCAGAAGTATGTGGTTCACAGACATCATGCAAAACATAATACTTCACTCCTCATGTTTTCTCTATGTTGAGTAAGCAAACTACAGTCTGGGGATTGTAGCTGCTCTGTGCCTACGTGGGCTATCAGGGCATGAAAACTGTTTTAATGCCATGCCTGCAGTTTGCTCATCCTTTTGAAAACTATGTAAAGTTACAAAACACTTTAGTAACCTGTGTTTAAGTCATCCCTTTATGTCCTTCTCTTAGTCACAAAGATATGATCATGCACACATGAAAATCCTGAGATCCAATGAACCAAGGTGTCAGAGTTCAACATGCTGAATCACAGTTATTTAGCAGAATTCCCCCCAGCCCCAGCTTCAGCTTGACGACTCTCCAGGTACTTGATTCAAATATGGTCTGCAAAAACCTTTCTCCTTCATCTCTTCATCTGACTGACTTCTGCTGTGTTGCTATCTTCCTAGTCTTCCTTTGTTCATGACCTTGCTCTAATTCTAGGCCATCCATGGGAACAGTCCAGAACTCCCGTGATTTTTTGCAATTTTCTGCTTTTTTTTTTTTTAAGTGAAAAATCACCTTTTGTTATGTTTGCCCATCCTTTTGTCTGTCTCCTTCTGTCTAATTCTGCCAATTATTTCTTTAGGATGTTGTGATACAACTGTTATGAAAGATGTGAAACCTAGTAATTCTGAAGTTAGGAATTTGTTGGTCTTTTTTTTTCGTTTAATTTTTTTTTTTTCTTAAGCAAAAGCTCTGAGTTGGTGAAGTAAAAACCTTGTTCTTAAAGTGAAGGAACTGAGGAATTTTAGAAGTTGGTAAAACTAAGAGAGTGTTAAGATTTCTGTGACAAGTAAGAGAAAACCGTGAGAAAAAGCACTGCTACACTTCTAAAGCATTTTCAGGTGCAGAAATGTGTCTATTTGCTACACTGTTATGCAAGTTGTTTTTAATGTGAAGTAGAAACTGGTAATGCTGTACCTGATGACACTTTTGCTTTACATTCTGTTTAGGTTTGACATAATTCCTGTTTACTCTATTTATAATAAACACAGTTCTGTCATTAGGTCTGAGGAAAATGGCACATGACTAGGTGGATTAAACAAGGAAAGTGAAAAACCAAACAAATCGAAACCAACAAAACCCTCCAGAATTTGTGGGCTGAGAATATTTCTGCTCCATCGTAATCTCTAATTGAAGTTTTTAAATGACCTATACCAGAAGTCTCAACACCACATTGTAGGTTAGCATGTGCTGAGCAGCAGCTGTGAGAATATAGAGATCTTCGCTGTTGTCAGGGACAGAGAGGACAGGAAAGGGAAGTGGTGAGGGAAAACAGAGTGATTTGCTAAAACTTGGTTGCTGAGCTTCTATGTCTTGGATTTCTTCCCCCATTACTTTTTGTGATTGGGACATTCCTGAGATGTCTGATATCTAGGTGTGTTAAACTAGAGTTTAGCTACAGTTTGGCGAATAGTTCTTGTAAACCTTTTGTAACAAAGAAAAGAAGATCAGTTCCTTCATGAGATCCTCCCAAAATGTCCTGCTGTGCTGAAAGTAATGACCTGCTTTTATTGAGAGATTTGGAATTCTTGAGCATAATTCTTTCCTCACTTAATAACTTTCATCTAAAACTTTCAGTACCCATTCCCCTGACAGTAGTTACCTCTGTGTTCCAGGTCTGACTGAGGTTCGCAAATACCACTTTTCCCCTAGGGCAGTTGTCTGGGTTTTAATATGCATATGTCAGCGGCAGAACCCTCTTCACTTGCACTTGTCTTCTTTTGTCACAGTGCGAGATGCTCAGCTGCTGCCTGTCAAGCAAGCAGCCACAAGAGTGGAATTGGGCTGCTCTGAGATGTCCCTAATTACTCCAGAATGACTGCGCCTGGCTCCAAATAAGTCAGAGCTAGCTAAGTGCCTGGTTGAAAGAATTAACTTTCCCTGTTGGCTGAACATGTAGTGGCTAGGTATTCTCACTATTCATTTCTCTGAACCTCCTCAGCACAAATTCAGGATTATTATAATTTTTAAGCTTACTTTTAGTGCAGAATTTCCCTTCCTTGATTGTGAGTTTTTATGAGTTATCCAGTAGCAGCCTGTATATTGGTATGGAATTGACCAGGTTGGTTGGCAGCAGAAGTTACAGCACATTTACTTATAATGCCTTCATGGTTCTTACTTAGTTCTTGTTTTGGGGAGTTGTTTTTCTTCTTCTTCTTCAGCTGCTCCTCTCTGGAGTTTGTGACAGGGACACCACAGAACTTTATAAAGGGCATGCTGGAGTATTTCAGATCACCTCTTTAGTGACCCTCTGCTTCCTCCTAATTACTCAGTGCACTATGAAGTCTATTCCTTTTCAAAATTGAGAGAGGGATATAGAAAAAGAGCAGTAATTAGCTGTGAGCCAGAGAGCATAAAAGATTACATTCTTCAAGACAGATGCAGTCTTCTTCAAGACTGCTGCTCTTACAGCTAAAATTATCATATTTCCATAGAAACACAATGTCTTCTAATGCATCTGAAGTTCAGGTCTTTCAGGGGAAAAAAACAACATAAAACCAAAAAATTAAAACCCACGTGATGGTGCACAGGCAACAAGAGACAAGAATGAAAGATGCCAAAGAGAGCTTAAGTTTAATACTGCCTAACTTCTGACTGGCTGAATTTGAACCCTTTGGAAGACAACCGTTAGTGTCCCTCATTGGTGATATTTTACAACCTTTTCTGAAGGAACCAACCTTCTGTAAAGGAAAATATGGTGTTGATCTTAAAAGATAGAAGAGTTGTGGGGTATGTGTTGCAGGTAGTTCAATATGTGTCTGCCACATGAACATTCTGGCACAGAGCACAGTCTCAAGAATTGGTGTATGCACTTTCACAGAGTTGCCAGTCCAAATTTGAGGGCTGATGCCACACTAGTGGAGAGAAGTCTGTTGGAAAGTGCAAGTATAAATAGAGCTCTGAAATCTAATTGTGATTCAGCAAATAGTCATACTGTTTATGGTCACATACAAATCTTTAGATTTAATCAGCAGACCTTAGTTCAAAGCCTGTTTGTTCTACACCTTGGAAGATGCTAACAGCAGAATAAGGACAGTCCTTTTTTAATTACAGAACTCTAGTTAAAAGGACATTATGACATTTGTATGTGATGCATATACATTGCTTTGGAATACAAAACTTCATTTAAGAAGTTGCATGGTTTTTAATGTGTCCATTTGCACGATTTTCACACTACAGTCTCATGGGACAGTATTGCTAAAACTGAGCTACAATGGCGGGGAGTTTGTTTGACTCACTTTAACGTATATGGAAGGAAGTTAGTTGAACTTATTGACACCTCTCCCCCCCTCGCAGCTTTTTTGCTGAAGTCAGTGCATGCCAACAGGAGGAGGGAAGGCCCAAATCAGGTCTCTTCTGTATTGAGGATATCCATATAGATGACTTCCTTTTACCAGAGGAATGTCCAAGGCCTGATGGCTAGTAGCTGGAGTTGCACAGTTCTGGGTTTCTTGCTAATTCATATTCATAGTATGCAAAATGGACCAGTGGTAAAAGAGAGAAACTGAGAGCATCTTATATCTGGATTGTCATTAAATCATTTATTTGAGTACATACATTAGCTTTAGGATAGCCATCTCTGAGTTCTTCTTCTTGAATCCTACATAAAGGATTCATAGTGTTCTTTGTCATAGATGGCAGGTGTCTTCTGACACACTGTGTGTCAGGTCAGTAATTCGCAGCATACAGCTTCTAAACAGGTTAAAATATTTTAATTTTTTTTCAGGTTGTATAAAATTTTGCTTCACCTCCTTGACAAAAAAAAAAAACCTATGAACCTCTGTCATGTTGGACATGACTATGATAAAAATATCATTAAAGGCTGCTTACATGTGCTTCAGCCCTGTATCTTTTTTAGGTACACTTGCAGATGCTACAGCTGGTTTGATTTTCTTAAGATTTCAAACAAAAGAGTTTTCAACTCTCATTGGACTAGATAACCTTGAAAGGTCCCTTCCAACCCAAACTATTCTATGATTCTTTGATTTGATGATTATTGGTACCTATTTGGAGCCCTTGGTTTACCTAAACCAGAGAACATGTCTTCCTTGAGTCAAAATGAAGGCCTAGATGCACTCTCTTGGTGACCCAATTTGTCCCTTCCTTTATTTCAGTCTCATGTGGTTCTTATATGTCACTGAGTTTTTAAAACACAGGCATAAATGTAAGCATCACAGACTAATATAACAGAACAAAATCCTATTACAATAAATATAATCTCTTTAAATCACTGTTTAAGGTCACATTTTCATTCAGTGAAAGGAAGGGTGTAATGTGGTATCATCTAATAATCTTAAAGGAGAACACTTCAAACCAGTCTTCAGAACATTGACATTGTTTCAGTGCTAATATACATTAAAAAAAATGAAGGAAGAATCATTTCATTCATCTTGGAAAGAAAACCAACAAAAAAAAAAAACAAACCAAAGAGCATTTTTTCTTCCCGATACCTTAATTGTTGCTGTGAGGAGGATAAAGAAATGTAAACTTCTGGGTGAAAGAAGTGTTTCACACTCAGTTATCATCATTGCTTCTCCTAGACCTGATTTATTTGCATAATACGTGTCAAACGCTAGAAATTCAAATGTCTGTGTTTCATGATTTAAAAAATGTATTACTAATTTCAGGCTTTTGGTATTTTCAGGCTTTTGCAAATCCGAGAAATACAACTTCTTGTTCCTTCAACACTACAGAAACATTGGACTTTATCATAAAGAATGACTTGTTTCGCATTCAAACAGCTAGCTTATTAATGAGAGAAAAAATTACAATAAGGTTTTCCTGATGTAGTATATAGGATAAACATTAGGCTGTTAGTTATAAACCTATTTAATGTTCTCAATGGTCATGTTTTCATTTTAAAAAAAGGCTCAGACATTTTAAATGTACTTATATACCATGCCTTATGTTTATATTGGTATTACATAATCCTCTGAATACAGTGCGAACCTAATATTAAACTTCCGTCAGATGCTAACAAACAAAGAAAGGAATGGCTATTTTTAAGCATCTGGTTCTCAACCTCAAGGCAGTGACATTTTTTTGTTTGGTTGGTTTTTGGTCTGATGGAAGTAAACAAAGAAATCTCTCAGTCCACTTTAGCAGTAAGAAAGGAAGACAAGTGGTGTGTTGTGACTCAATCATGCAGCTGCCTCTCCTGGTTCAGCAGCCAAGAAGTGCTCAGAATGATTGCTAGGCAAAGAGACTATGAAGGACCCCACCATCAGATTCCCCCTGACTTCTGTGGACTGTCACCCGTCCCATACAAACAAGGCCCTAACTATCATTGCTCCTGATTACTCCTGGTATTTTCATTTTGAAAGGAAAGTTGTTGTGAATGGGTGATTGAAATACCAACAGAAATTTTCAAGTAGCTGTGGTGATTTCCTTCTGCTGCAAAGAATAAAGACTGTAGTTAGATGCCAGTTTTGACCCTTTTTCTGAGCCTTTTGTTGGAAGTCTTTTGTCTGAACCTTTTATGTGTACCATTATGTGCATTAAGTTTTTCAGACACAATTTAGGTGATGCCTATCTAAGTACTAACAGGCTTTTTGATGTACATCTCAGTGTAGTTTCTAGGCATAGAACAAAGATATTAAATTAGCAAAACTGGAAAATAAACACAAGTGATTTCTAGATATCATTAGTTGTACCATGACTGCCCTTTGTTGAGTTATCTGTGATGCAGATGAAGCAGAAAAAGGGGAGAATGGAAATGTGATGTTCAGGAAGGAGTGGCCTACTTTGAAGGCTTGCAAAGGCTGTTCACAAATGAACTGAGATATTGTAGTAGCAATATCTTTGAGACATGATGTATTTTTGTGGTGATCTGCTCACATTTTAGCCTTTGAAATGTATAGTTTTGTTATTTTTGAAGTATTTTGTATAGCCTTCTCAGTAATTGCCTGACAGTCAGTGCCTGTGTGCTCTTTCCACACTACCTTTGCACATGCTTAATAAGATATATACCACTGCTGGTATATAATCCAGATAATAAATCTGATTTAATCCAGAATTCATTTGCACGTATTCATTCTCACTTGCATTTACAAGCCCCTTTATTGCTCATTTTCAGTTACATGCCAGCATGAAATTGGAAGCTCCAAGGGGAAATTTTGTATATGGGTGAGGTAGAAGAAGCACAAAACAGTGGAGAGAGAGTGCACGGACAGGACACCAGCCTGGTACTGTGACTACACAATAGGTAAGAGTCTAGTTCCTTGCTTGACTTGGGAACTCATTTCCATAGCTGCCATTTTCCTTCCACTCAGTGATTATGACCATGTTCCAAGCTAGATCAGAGAAATCATCAGACAAAAATGAATCTCATTTAAAAAAGAAAAAAAAAAGTAAAGAATGAATTATTAACTAGATCACCAAGATCAGCAGTGTAAAAGTTGGTGCATGGAAGAGGAGGAAGGAGAGAAACAACTGTTTTCAGACTCATTCTGCTGAGGAAAATTTAGTTTTGAAAGCTGTTATTGTACACTGGAGAACGTGTAGTTATACACTGAGGGCAGTGTAATTATAGGTAGTTTGAAATTTATCATAAAATCAAAAAATACTTTAGGTGAATGGCACCTCTAAAGCTCATTTAACCTGGTCCAGCTCTCTGACCAAAGAATGGCCAGACCCAGGGATAGATCTGTTAATTATACTGTTTTCTTTTCAGTTACTGGCTATTTATCTGTTACAAATTAGCATATCTTCACAAGTCTATCACTTTATTAAAGAAGTGAAATTAAAGATCAGTTTTCAGTCCTCATGCTGCTCCAGTAATATCATACACCGCTGTTCCAAGAACCATAGACAGTAAGGAAGCCAGGACAAGCATCCACTGTGGACGTGTCCAGAGAGCTGAGCAACAGGCGCATCCTAAAAATAATGACCAGAGTGTGAACCCCTGATAACTGAGTTCTGCTGTACAGATACACCATCTCCATAAAACATTGAGTGAGAGAGTTCATGGGCTTCTCTTTGGATTCTCTCTTTCACAGTTCTGCTTTGTTTTCTGCTGCTGTACTGCAGTTTGAAGTCTGCATCCTGCAACACACTGCAATTCACCAGCCTGTTATTAAAGCTGACTAGAGGTTAAAACTGGCTGGGAGTTTTTAGAAATATTTTTGATGAAGAATGCCTACTCATATAAAACAACCCATTTTACAAGAAGACAGTGTTTTCGATAAAAATTTATTTGGTAGGAGTTTCATCTCAGCTTTTGGCTGATCCAAAGTGCAGATTGCTGGCAACACTGCTATACCTCCTTCGGACCACAAAGCAGCACAATGCCAAACATAGAATGATAGAATCATAGGACTGACTAGGTCGGAAGGGACCTTTCAGATCACCTAGTCCAACCATCAACCTAACTCTGACAAAAACCATTACTAAACTATATCCCTANACTAAAAACCGAGTCCTTCTGTCCTGATGGGACATTTTGTTTGGTAAGACGAAAATATCAAATCTGGTCTGTTTTGAAAGAGTATTGACTTTTTTCTTTAGAATTTGGGATACAAGAAGAAAAGGTAGTAGGTTTTTTCCCAGACTTAATGGTATTTTTATTATAAAAACCTTGCTTTTAGTTTTTAAATGAAAAACTTTAAGATCATACATTTACTTCCCATGCAGGGTGTCAGCTTCTGTTACTTCTCAGTTCCATGGGAAAATGTTAGAGTTTCCCCTAATCTGAG
>VXBO01014213.1:21055-31221 GCA_013400135.1 Rhinoptilus africanus
GGGCACTAAGAAACCTCTTGCATTTCAATGCCTGACAAAAATAATCATGACACATGGAAAGAGGAAGGCTAGGAACAGATGCAAAAAAAGAGAATAATATCGAAGTTCTGGTTTGTGTGCTTACAGCCATGTGCAGCCTGCAGTGATACTGTGCAGAATGACAAAATGCTGCTTGCTGGTGTAAACATGCTGTACACATATATTTCAGCAAGAAAGAAGAAATAAATTTTCTGCAATAGTTACTATATCTGAAGCCTTTTTGCTGCACCAAACATAGCATGCTAGTGTAGTTAGAGTAGTTATTTGCTTGGTGTGCTATTTGGTCTGTTATTGCAATGGAGTATTGTAGTAGTTTTGTAAAAAAGAGTTGGAAGTATTTCATTTTACTTTTGAATATTTTAAGGTCACACTAACTGCCTATTTCCATCAATAACACAAGGAAATACGCTTTACTCCAATAATCAGCACTTGCTCCGTTTATTTCAAAGTTCTTTAAAACAGCCAGGGAGGAAAATTTTCCAACACACCTACCCAGTATAAATTAAATGTGCGAAGGGATGAACTGATTCATACTTCAATTTTTATGTAAGTTTTATGCAAATATTTGGTTTGCATATAAATACAAATATAAATGCAAATAAAACATGAGCAGTTACTCTTGTAATGGATAGCACCACTTCAGGGAAGACATACCTTTGACAGTATTTATTATAATAATGAATATTTTTCTGAGATCTGTCAGGAGTGTTGATAATAATTCCACTGGTTTTCAAAGGTAAGGTACTGACTGCAGGAGCAGAAGGTCATCCAGTCTCTCTCTGGGAAATGTGTCCCACTGCTGAGAGCCAGCCACAGAAGGATGGTACATTAAATTCAAAATCCTAATTCAACGTTGTATTTTTGATTCTAGCTGAACTGAGCTAAATACAAGTTCAAGTGCCATTGCTATGGTATGTTTACTGCCTTGCTTAAGAGGCATATACTTAAATGCTTTGTTTCATATAAGCTTACAGGAGTAAAGTGCAAATACCTTCCTGAGGTTTAGAGGTATGACACCAGGATCAAAGTTAACTTGGTATTTTCTCAGGGCTTACTTAACAGAGGATTTGGGTGTATCCTAGGTAATCTGGTTACTTCAGGAAGTTGAAACAGGACCTTCCAGGGCAGAGTGACATATTAATTTGTTTTAAGATTTCCAGGCATAAAACATTTAGTGTGGTTTCCCAAGAGAAAGTTGTTAACCAAGCAAAAATTTCTACAGACTTTGATTTGGCAGTTTGGCAATTGACTTAGGGCTGGTGAAATTACTTTCCTGATCTCAGCAGAATCCTTACTGTGACTCAAACATATCCTTAAATTGTATGCCATATTATATCTTATCAGGGCTATATAATATCCTAGAAATCATAAAATCACCAGCTTTGTCATGACGGTAAGTAGGAAAGAACTTACCTTGAAGGATACCTCTGCGTAGAAAAGGAAATAAAGTTAGTGTGGAATTGTCTAATTCTGGTAATTTTTTACTCACGTACAACTTCTTTTCAAGATCTCTATATTTGCCATGTAACTCTCATTTTAGGACTAGCAACTTTTCTAAATCACTAATACACAAAACTTTCTCTGTCCCTGTTGCTCTTGAAGACATGCCTCCACAGCACACCTCCACTGCAAAAGAGTGAAATATCATTATTTCTTGTGTTTGGTCAGGGAAATCATGGCATGGAGTATAAATTACACAGCGGTTCTTGATTTTGTGAGGCTTAGTTGTAAATCAAATGTTGCAATTCAGAAGAGGTCTAGAGAGAGGTCTCGTTGATTATATGAATTGGAAAAATGTCAAGTGCTGAATGTATGGTAGACACATCCCATAGGAGTGGATATTGTAGCAGAACAGTGATGAAGGATAGCACATATTCAGCAACTCTGATTCAGTGGTCAGCATGTTTATTTTACTCCACTTTCACCATGATGATAATTTACCTGGGGAACATGTAAGAGACCATCTCAAATTGTAAAAACATGGGTTAAATACTTCAGCTTGCTGGGGCTGGGGTGGGAGGGAAAGCTGTCCTGAGCAATGTCAGCCACTGTTTTCAACTCATGCTAAGAAGTGGTAGGAGTAAGATCACCGATTTCTTTTGTCTTCCCAGTTGAACAAATCAGGCACATTTTGTATAACCAGTTTCCTGTTAAAGGCATTTGAAAGTTCAAAGTGATGAAGCTGCAACTTCTGCCTTTGGGAGTCCTCAGATGTTTTACTGCTGTACAACTTGCACATCTTTTCATATTATAATAATGAGAATCATGAGTTAAGAGTTAAATATTAACCTGTATGGTTTTCTGTAAACTCCTCAGTCTATAAAAGTTGTACTATTGGACTGGAGAATCACCGTAAACAACTTCTGATACAGAAAGTAGCTGATGGACCTTATCACTTAGAGGGAGAAGAATGACCATAGACTACTGTTTTCCTGTGAGGCACAAGAAATCCACCCCTTCTGAGTAAAGCAGCAAAGCCAGCAACTCTTAAATAGCATGGGGAGGTTGCTATCGGCTTTTTAAATGCGCATATAAAGATAAATTTCAGTGATGGGAAAATAGCATCTGGACTTGTGTGAGTAGGCTTAAGCAAAATATTCCAAGCATGTGAGAGCTGTGTTCATTACAAGATGCTGCAGTGAAGCTATGTGCACTGGTGTCCCAGACATCTTCATCTGAGCTATTAAATACCCCACACCAACTTGGTTATGCAGTTTTATAATATATGGTTTGTTTGCTATCAAGAGGTCCGCTGTTATTTCCTCACGCTCCAGGATGGCCTGGACAATGAATCTTGGTTCATTCATATGTACCTCTCCATGTTTGGGTTTTTTTGAGCCTGCTGTGACAAATAAGTCCATTTGTCAGCATTAAATGTTATTCACTATATGTTGGACCATTTGCAGAGCAATTCCAAATCCTTATGAAATCTGTCTGCAGCTGTCTTGGGGCTCAGCATTTCAGTTTCTCCATCAACACTCCATGGAAGTTATCCACATAGAAGGAAACAACAACAGCTTCAATTCTTGTCCCCTCTGAAATGTATTTTAATACTTGGTCCAGCTGGAAAAGATCTTTCAGTATTGTGCTGTCTTCTGTTTTATGAACTGTTACCTTATCTAGTCTTTCAACTGTGATCCTCACTGCTGAGTGTTGTGCAGAAGCTTGGCAGAAAGTGAAACCTTTTCAGATTCATATATTCCATGCTATTATGCAAGCTGTTTGTATGTCTCAGTAGTACTAGCAAGGGTGTAATTTCCTGTTTGTCTTGTATTTAAACCCATTCCTGAGGTTTTGTTTAAGCCCTACCAAAAGAAATACATTCCAAATCACAGCAAATGGCTTTTCTCAAAGTAAGTACTAACATCTGAATTAAACTACTCATATACGTGTCTGTGGCTGAAGAGATGAATTAGAAGCAGAAATGCAGAGTTTTCTTTTAGGTATGTTATGAGAATAAATCCAAATTGCTGTCCACAAAATATTGTCCTTGTTAATAGAAATCTTGTTTAAAAATATTGTAGAGCCTTCAGAAATCTTAAGCATCACAGGTCACCGTGGATATTCCTGCTCTCAAGGAAAGGAAGAGCAGGGTGATATTCTCCAGGGACTGGGCATTTCTTCCTCCCCTCCCTGGCACAGCCAGTGACTGTGGCCTCTATCCATTTTGCAGAGTGTGATGCCAGTGAGGGGGAGCAGCTCCATGTCCTTGGCTGTCCCCAAAAGGGAAGAAAAGATGCATGTTTGCCACAAGAAGCAAACATGTTCAGAGTGACAGAGTTGAGGTGCCCCATCTGCCATGACACATGAGGTGACACTGCTTATGTGACCCCTCATTGCCACCATTTCTTCCTGAGCTGCATCCTACGGTCAGCAAAGAGAAAACCATCATGCCCCTTTTACTGACAGACTGTCAACACCATCATTTACTCTGTGTGGTCGGAGGAAGACTTTTTGGAGTTGGTTCCTCCACTCCCCTCAGATCCATTGGTCGCCAGCCACCAGGATGAGCAGGGGGGCTGCGGAGCTGGTGCCCAGGACTTACCTGGCACCTCTTGAGAAGCTCGGTCTGGCAGTGGCAGATCCCTCCACTGCTGGACAGGTTAGGAACTGCTCACCTTGGGGTGCTGGCACCCCGCAAAGGGAGGGCCAGTGGCTCTCCCACCTCTTCAGCCCACAAGAGGCCATGCCACCAGCAACAGTACGGTGCCCTAGAAGCCAGCAAAACAAGGGCAGGGCCACCAGCTGAAGCATGTACTGGCCCCCAAGGGGACTGGAAGACACTAGTTAATAATCTGTTTATGAAAGAAGAAAACAAAACTGTGAAAACTGCAGGAAAAGTCTTAGTCTGTTGTTACAAGCAGCGCAACTGGCATTGCTACCTTTGTCACCCCTGATGGTTTCTCTTCCTTCTCCTGGTGCTCTGCACACCTTCCCCCTTATGTGTATGCTGCAATTTCCACATTCTGTCTCATAGCTTGCCCTGAAGCACCAGTTCATCAGAGGGTATGTCGTCAGAGGGTATATTAGAGAGGGTATTTCTCACAGATTCTTCAGGAGATTATATGTTTTTAACTATTGCCATCTCAGATCTTCCTTCCAGTATTTCTCTCTTATCAAATCAATAAACTCCAGGCGAACAGAATTTTGCATTGTACTGACATTTAAATGTACGTAAGCTATATTTTATTATCTTCTGTGGTGGGCTAATAATGACCAAGGGAAATTAGTTATGGCATTTAAAGATCTTTTCAAATTTAGCCTCAGACTTCTCCCTTTTTTGTATTTTTTCTTTGAGTTGTTTGCATAGATATCCCATGAGTATACAGATTTAATTCTTTCTATAGAGAGATTAACATACTGTTAACCTTACAGAAATGGGCCTTTAACTTTTTCAAAATTAAAGAAATAATAGTAGTGCACGGATAGTATGAAATGGAGTTGTTATTCAGCAAAACAGCAATAATTCTGGAAATAAATGGTCCTGAGCCTTGGTTGTCTACACGTTGACAGACCAAAATGTCTGTCTCAAGCCTGCCCAGGTCCCCCTGGATGGCATTGTTTCTCTCCAGAATGTTAACTGTCCCAAACAGTTTGATACCATCAGCAAACTTGCTGAGGGTGTTCCTAATCCCATTGTCCATACTGGCGACATGTTGGACAGCACCAGTCCCAGTACCAACCACTGAGGAATGCCAGTCATCACTGGTCACCACTTGGACATCGAGCCATTGACTGCAACTCTTTGAGTGTGACCATCCAGCCAATTACTTATCCACCAACAGAAACAGAATAGGGAGAAAGGGTTGGCGGTGTGTGTGCTTTTTGTTGGGTTTTGGTTGGTTTTTTTAAACTGTGTTTGGTCTAAGTGTTTTTGTTAAGGAACTTAAAAGATATTAAAAAACAGTGTCTTGAATTATTAATGTGTGGAAATGGAGCTGCTTTTACATTCAGGGCTGTTTAAGGGTTTTCTTTTACCTGACAACATGCCTTTGAGCATTTGCACAAGGCTTTGATCTAGGTGTCTGAATAGGACACAATGAACAGTATGCCAGGATGTTAAGTGCTCTGTATTTGTTCTCTCAGCTGCTTACTTTGCATTGTAACACGCTGTTATTTTTTCATATAATTCTCAGCTTGCAGGCAGATACTGGCACAGGTGAATTCCGCCTGCATCACATCACTGAACAAAGATTTCTAAAAGCAAGACCAAATATTTATTCATCACTTTCTATAAAACTGCATTTGCACACTTTTTTGCAAAACAGTTTCCTTAGGCTACTAACTATAACAACGTTCCCTTTGAAATTCACTTCATATCTTTCTCTCAAAGATTTAATTAGATAAAATGGTATAAAGAGGTCTGCCCCAACCCCAGGATATGGTGATTTTTAGTAGGGAGCTATTCTGTAAGCTTTCCTTTGGCAACTTCCCTGAGTTCCCTACAGACACTATCCCCCAGCATCTAGCAGTCTATAAACAGAAATTAATATTTCGAGAGAGAGTAAAAAGTATTAGCAAATTACAGGAACATTAGCCACGTTACAGAATTCACAATCAATCAGCTACATTTTTCCTACCTCTTCTGAGTGCTGGGAGGTGTGTGGAGGCCTTGATAACGAATGTGAAGCTGTTTCAAAGAGATTACTCAGAATAAAAAAAGTTTCAGCAGCAGAATACTTCCGTGGAGAATATATATCTATCTGCTACAAGAAGTGAGATGTCAGAAAGAGACAGAGCAAATTATGACAAATTGAGACTCCTGAGATGAAAAGAGGGTTGAAATTAGTAAATTTCCTCCATTAGCTTGCCTATTTAGGAAGGATACACCTAAGTAAGAAATAAACTGCCAAGCCACAGTACTGTAAAAATGGGAATGCCTGTGCCAGGGATGTGTGTCACCTTACGGCAAAATTAGATTTATGAGCAATCAGTAGAGCAGGAACAGATTAACAGAACAAGCAGAGAAATCAGGTCTAGATTTCCTTTTTTGATGTGGTAAAAAATGATCATATTGGAAGGCACATATTGCATACGGTAGCAGGTGAAAATTTTATGGTAATAAAAAGACATACACTACAAAAGAGAAATCTAGCCACAAATAATTAAGTCATCTCATTACCTTTTTCTTTTCATTTTTGTATCATTCTTCTTTGCAGTATTTTGACCTTACAAGGGAAAAAAAAAGGAGTTAGTGGAATTGAAGGGAAAAGTTGATTTCGATGTTCTGACAAAAGGGTTTTCCAAAGCCTTTAGCAGTTACCCAAGCATCTTTCTGATGACAGCAGTGGTGGATGCTACCTGACTGTGTGTTATCTGTGATGAACAAGTTTGAATGAGGATTCATCAAAATAGCAATGTTCTATGAAGGATAAAGGTTTAAAAGAAAATTGCCTGTAAAAGAGAGAACCGGAACAAACAGTGGGAAACTATGGGAAACATGTGGGGCAGGTTGTACGCAGTTACTTTTTACCTTCAGGTCTGTGTTTTTATAAAAACTGAAATGCTTTTACTTATTTGCAAATAATGCGTGTTGCCTTTGAAGGTAATTCTTTGTATTTTAGCCATTACTGGCCAAGTGGGTGAAAGAGACTCCTGTGGCAAGGCTACATCAGGGGCAAAGGATCTTTGTCCTCTGTTAGATCTAGTCAAACAAGTTGTTTCAGTCTTCACTACCTTACCTCTCCCAGTGACTCAGTCTCTTCAAGGGGAATAATGTTATCAGCTAAGAGCAGGTGAGATTTACGTCGCGTTATTGTAGTACTCTCAGCCAGTTCTGACAGAGACACAGCATTTCAGGCTGTGGTTGTCTTATCACATTAGCTGAATGTTTGACTCAGGGTATCAGTTCAGTCCCACTCCTTACACTTTAACAGTAGTTTAGCGTAAGGCAGCTGGCTTCAGGGCTGAGGTTTGTCTCAAGTTTGAGCTGCAGAAAGGGGGTGAAGGTATGGCTGCTGAGAGTCAGCCCAAGGGTAGGTTTTCTTTTTAAATGCTCCTCTCAGAATTGTTTGGGAGCAACGAGCTTCCATCAAGCCAAGTTCATTAAACTTTAGAAAGCACAGAGAGATCTTTGATATGGAAGAAGTTCTACTAACCTGGCAAATGAGTGTTGTTATTTTCACACCACTGATTGCTGAAAGTTTATAAAAAATCAGGAACAGTTGTGTTCCTACTTTGGAAGAGTAGAGGATGCTAGTAGAACAGGGTTACCCAGTGGCATGCCATTTTCATAGCAATTTAGTGAGGAGCAGGGCTATTACGTTGTGTTGCTAACAGAGAATCATAAATCCTTTCGTTTTCACATTTGATGGCTTGGGCACATCTCTGCAAATGAGAGAGGGGAGGAAGGGGCAGAGCTCCTTGGATAGCAGGTGTGTTTTTTACTGTCAGGTTGTGAAATGTTCCCATGGACAGAGCGCTCTTGGAAATTATCCCGTTACTGTCAGCTAATTACAGCTCTTTGGCCCAACCCTGTGCTGCACTGTGTCACGTAAGCCATGGGGTCAAGGCTGCCCACCCACAAGTGCAATGCAGTGATTTCTCAGGCGTCATAGTGCTGATGCAGTCTGTTCTTAAAAGCAAAGAGGTGCGCTGTGGGGTGATGCTGCGCATATGCAGATATTATGTGGTGCTTCCATTGCCAAAAGACTGCATATGCTTTGTTTAGAAGCTTCCTGGCATCCAGCTCAGCATCTGCACTGAACTCTTAACTCGATGAACTGGGTCTAATGGCCTATGATTTAATTTTACTGCAGATTAAATATTGACAACCTAGAAGTGTTACTCTCTGCTGACACCTTGATAAATGTTTATGGCTTGATGTGTAGAATGTAAGATCGGCTGTCTTCCTTAACACTACTTTGAAAGCAGAAAATAAACCCTTGTGAAGATGATTATGGTGAACAGCATATCACTGGAAATGTTGCTACATTGTGCTAATTAGATGTGGAAATTGAGATGGTTTCTGTGATACATATAATTAATTTGTATGCTTTTCGAAGCTTTTGTGGAATAGATACCCTGCTGAGATTAAGCCATTAGCACAAAATACAGAACAAAATATCTTGTTATATTTTTCATTTCACAGAATTGAAAGCTAATCAGACACCTTTCCATAGCATTGACAAAATAACCTCATATGCTTTTTTGATGGATTAAATAGCAAATCCAACCCTTGGCATGAACATGTGAACTCATGGTATAAATTAACATTCTGTTAATTGCAATGGTGTTATGTAGATAGTTATATCAAAACAAAGTGCAGCCAAGAGTTCAGGGATCAGCTTCTCATAGGAGGAATGATAACAAGGAAATAAAAGAACCCTGGAGTAAAGTATCTTGTCTTGAGAGCTATTCTCCAGCCTGCAGGAAGGGGAGAAAGATAATTTTACTTGGGTATTGAGGTTTTTGACGTGTTTCTGTGAGTGGTGGAAAAGGTATGTGATTGCTGCTTTGAAAACAACTTCTGTCATGGTTTTGGCTGGAATGGGGTTGACTTTCTTGCCAGCAGCTGGTATAATGCTCAGTTTTGGATTTGGGATGAGAGTGGTGTTTCTAGCACACTAATGTTTTTGGTTGTTGCTAAGCAGTCAGAGCCTTTTCAGCTCCTCACATCGCCCTGCCAGTCAGTAGGTTGGGAGTGAACAAAAAGTTGGGAGGGGACACAGCTGGGACAGCTGACCCCAACTGACCATATGACGTCATGCTCAGTATATAAAGCTGGGTGAGAACGTTCAGAGTTATGGCATTTTGTCTTCCCAAGTAACTGTTATACGTGATGAAGCCCTGCTTTCCTGGAGATGGCTCAACACCTGCCTGCCAATGGGAAGACGTGAATGAATTCCTTGTTCTGCTTTGCTTGTGTGCACAGGTTTTGCTTTACTTATTAAATTGCCTTTATCTCAACGCACGAGTTTTCTCACTTTTCTGATTCTCTCCTGCATACCATCCAGGGAGGGTAAGTGGCTGCGTGGTCCTAGTTGCTGACCGGGGTTAAACCACTGCAACCTCTAATGAAGTTAGAGGAGGAGGGGAACATCCATGCTCTGTTCAAAAGTCCCTTGACCTGGCACCAGCTGTTACCTGTGTGATCGGATCTTGTGCTTCTGTGTCAGGAGTAACAAACAAGTTGTGCTGGAAAGTATGGACATTATAAAATAAAGCTTTTCCCCCAAACTGAGCACTTCTGCCCTCTGACTTGCAGCTTTGGCTTCGTTCATGGTGCTAGAAGTTTCTTTCAAGAAGATCCAGACCATTAAGCATTAGGCTGAGTGCAGTTCTTCACAGGTGCTTCGTGTTTGCTCCATGTAATAGTACCACTTACACATGAGCTCTTTCGTGCTGACAAATCTTATTCAGATGCCATTTAAACATTTCCAGAAAACTTTATTTTCCACGATTTCCGCATTATTTATTCCACATTAATTTCCACAATTGCATAAAGATGCTCAGCAGCATCCATGCTTGTTTTTAACGGTACATGGGTCATGTCATTAATTCACTCCCTAAGTTCAATTATGTAACTTTTGTTGGTTTATTTCTTTTCTCCTAAGTTGTTTCACGAAGGTAATAATTTTCTGATATTTCAGTTAGGCAGCAGTTGCTGCACATCCAAAAGGTAGCTG
>VXBO01014213.1:31262-53268 GCA_013400135.1 Rhinoptilus africanus
CCAGCAAGTGACAAACACCTACCTGTAGTTCACTGGGATCTGGTGGCAGTCCAGATGTCACAGAATCACAGAATAGTTTGTATTGGAAAGAACCTTTAAAGGCCATCTAGTCCAACCCCTCTGCAATGAGCAGAGACATCTTCAACTAGATCAGGTTGCTCAAAATCCCATCCAACCTGACCTTGAATGTTTTCAGGGATGGCACTTTCATTCCAGCCTCTTTTGGTTCCTAGTAAAGGATTGTTCAAAACTAATTTCTTGCTGTTTTATCTGCTACATCCTCATGCAGAGACAGCAATAGCAAAGGACAAGCACAGGCCTCCGGGGGGGGGGTGTCTCAGACTAAAAGGCAAAGCAAGCTAAGCCACTCTTTCTATAAAATATCTTATTTCAGGGCTTTTGTGGACTCGGGGTTACAAGGAACAAGTGATACCATTTAAATACAAAATGTTGGTGGACACTATATTTCCACAAGTTATTTTGTATTTCTCAGAGCTCATTCTTTATTAATTCCTGCAGTCCTGCCTAATTAGTCACACGCATTATTGTAAACACTTGGAACAGATAACAAAACTGAAGTAAATGAATGACAACACTGCCAAATAAAAATGGCTAGCTTCATGACACCTGCAATTTCCAGCACATACTGCATTGGATAGGGATGCTAACAATCACTTTTTGTAACTGCTAGGGTAGGTGCACTATCCAGTCTGCTCAACGTTCAGCCTCCAGGTAGCTCTTGCTGCGGTAGCTGAAGTCACGGGCTCCTGCATTAGGGCAGAGTGCATTAGAAAGTGAATTAGAAACAGCACACCTCTGGAAGGAGACTGCCTTTTCCCCAGCAACCAGTATTTTGTCATTGCAACAGCTCATATTATTCCGGGTTTGATAACATGAATATGCACTAATCTCAACTACTGCAAGCTGTCCTAGCTCCCTCAGGGACAGTGCTGAAGCCGTGGGTTTGCCCTGCAGTAATGACAGGCTTGAGCTTTACATATTCCCTGCAACCCACAGGGCATTGCTGGAAAGTGCATTCTGCGTGTGGAGACGATTTCAGTTGATGGTTGCAATGTGCTGGCAGCTAAGAACTTTCTATGCACAGTTTTCTATGCACAGGCTGTGCATTTTCAAGTCAATAGACAGTGCATGTGACAGCTTTTTCTCAAGTAAAGGTCACATAGGATGAGGACTGGTAAAACTTTACATATTTGCTCCATTTTATGTGTTTCATCAGTGACCACCACCGTTGCTTATATTTCTCTTAATAAGTAATGTCTGCCAGTGCTTTATCCCTGCCTGCTGGCACCTTTGGGGGTTTCCTAGCAGCAGGGTCACGCTGTCAGCCCTGGAGAAAAGCAGGAGACAGAAGATTTATATGCTGTATGGCTGGACTTCATCAAAAGAAACAAGATGTCTTTGTGCCTGACTCTGAAGTCCTAGAGGATGATTGCCTTGCTTGGAACATTACCTGAGATGGAATAAAGGGAAAAATATGGTTGGGTTCTGAAGGGTTTTCTGCCTGTCGTAGGCAGGGATTGTCTTGGGAGAGTGGTCTCAATCTCATCTAATGTTTACCAAAACTGCTGGTTTGGAGAAAGGAACATTTCTACTTCGTGCAAGTAAGGCTGGCTTTCAGGTCTGTTCATAATTAGTACATCACTTATTCCAATAAGACTCCACCTCCACCTCAGGAAGGAGAAGTCGCCTTCACTGTGCTGGTGAGGAGCCAATACGCAGCCAAAAGTGGAGGGGCAGGAGCTGGGGGAGCCACGCTTTGCCTCCAAATTCCACAATGGCCTAAGCTGACAAATCTTACTTCCACTGATGCCTCATTTTCCCCATCTAAAATCCTCGAAGAGTCAAGTGCCCTTGAGGACTTTGGGATTTACAGAGAACAGTGCTATGGAAGAGGTGGTTATTTCAGTACTGGTGACGTTAAATGCCAACTGCTCAAAATATGCTGCTGGAAAACCCACAGATCCCAAAAGCTGTATTTCTAAGTGTTACATTTTTAATGCTGCGTGGGTGGGGAGAGTGGGAAGGCCAAGGATAACAGGAAACAAGTGAGGAATAATAGGAGTTTGGGCTTGCAAAGAACTAGCTGACAGTGTTATTTGGTGCACATCATTGTGGGATATGAGTATTGACCCATTCCTGCTTGTCCGTCCATGCATAATGAGCGGGAGGAGTGGAACATACTAAGTGTAAATCCTTTATTAAATAGTGATGTGGAGACAAAATAGAGCATTTAATCCACTGAGATTTTCCATTTGCTGCTTTGCTAAGGAGGGCATAAAGTAACAAAGCTAAGACAGCTTTAAGAGGCAAAGCTTGCAGAAAAAAAATTATCTTGCAAAAGATTCACTGCTGATAGCTAGAATAAAGCATACAAGGTTACAGGTCCAGTTAGCCTGCTCTTTGCCTTTCTTGTTTGACAGAAAAAAACCCCCCGTAATCTATTCTTTTATTTATTGATGTGTCTTTACGGCCATTTAGTCTAATAAAAAATATTACTTCTTGCTCCTCGATGGCATTTTTCAACAACAAAAATGTATGCAGCCAAAATTTTTGGATCAGCTCCACATGAATCCATCTTTTCACTGTTATTGGGCTTTTGAATTTAGGGTGTAATTTCTGATCTCTTATTTCGGAATTGACAGCTGAAAATAGCTTTTGCTGATTTCCTGATATGAGAGGTTATGAAGGAATTACTTCTAACAGGTGCTGTAAGCAACAAAATACACTGTTTACTGAAACGTCACCATCTTATTTATGTTTTGAGAACAGCAACCTTTTCTTTGAACTGACAGTTTCACTGTATTTCTAATTTGTGTTCATTTCAAAACGTTTCAAGAAAAAAGAAAAGCATATATGCACTAAGGAACAGGCCTAATGAGATTGCACAGGAGATTGCTCCTTAAAACTACTGTTTTTATAGCATGACAAGTGTCTTGGGCACATGATGACAGTCACAAAATGAACACGTTACTTATAATTTCTGAACTGAACAAAGTAAATAACCTATTTGAGGGAAATGACAATGATTGATGGATCTGCTCAAGTCTTTCACAGATTCATTGCGACTCTGTCATCCTTGTCTTTTAAAAAGGCCTTCAGTCAATAAATGAACAGCAGTACAATACACCATAGTCAGGATCTGAGCAGTTAACAGAAACTTGTGCTCTTTCTGTTGGGCCAGAAAAGTAACTGTGCAGATATATTGCTCTTTTTGTTCCTTCCTTTTAACATATCGATAACACACACTGTTGTTCAATGATCTCTGTATCTTTTTTTTTGGAGGGAGCCTGATAAATGCCACGCAATGTGAGGAGTGCTGGGGTTTCTGAAGAAGAGCTTTCTCTACATGACTCACTCCAGACAAACATTTAATTCATAGACAGTAAATGATGCTGTCTCACCCAAAGTGGGTACCAGGAGGAATATAGTTATAAAAAAACCCAGAGAATGTATCTACCAAAAGTTGCTACACAGCTTTGGTTTCAGGGTGTTTAAATTAATTTGCCTTGAAATTAATTTGTAATTTAGCTCTGGAGAGAACACAAACATGGCTGTACAATAGGATGCCGGGGCTTTTCATGCATCAGGGTGCGTCCTGCAGCATGTAAGAGCATCTGAACTAGGGAAGACTTGGCCTTTTATCAGCTTCTTCCAGACTTCTGTCTGCATGCAAAAGAAAGCCAGACACAAAGCCCAGACTGATATCTTAGTGGGCATACACTATCAGCTAGATTTAGAAATAGGCTGTACATTTAGGCTTCCAGGCTTACTAAACTTGCATTTTCTTTGGGTTTTGTCTTTTCTTTCTGGTATGTCTAGTTTTGACATGAGGCCCTAAATTTTCATGGTTTACAGGTAATTTTTTCTTAGTAGAAGAATGCCATATTGACACAGTGCTGGCCTCTCCCAAGAGATCTGTGTTTCATGCAGATGTCTAAGCTGCTCCAGAGTTTAGAGAATGAGAAAGCAATAGTATTATTTTGTCAGGCTCTTCCAGGACATGTGCTCTGCTCCTTTTAATATAAATATGATGCAGGCATTTGAAATGTGTCCAGCATTGTCAGCTGCTCCTCTCTCTCTCTGTACCCCATCCCAGATGTATATCCATCTGCATGGAAAGCAAGGAGGAACAGGACCCAAAGGGCAAATAGCCGGCCTAGTTGGCAGCATACTCCTGTTAATGACCTCTCCTAAGAAGCAGTGTATATCATCTCCAACAAGATCTCCATGGAATCCTGCACTTGTGGGCTGCCAGCTAGCTTGGTGTAATAGAACAGTGATCTCACACAGGTCTATGATCTACTAACTTCTTATCAGCTCATTGCATCATCTTCTCACTGGAGTTGGCTGGAAAGATTTTTTTATTCAGAAATATTGAGGCCTTTGTGATTGGTTTATGTCTGTATAGCCTGGGTCTCCCAATGGATTTATAGAACAGATTTCTTCCACTGCTTCAAAACATTGGTTGACTTCTCAGACCTTCTGGGCCTTTAGGGTGTGAAATAGATCAAGAAGGAGGAGCGTCTTCTCCAAATGAGTTGATGTGCAGAGCCAAATGAGATTGCAATAGATTGGAAGACCTGTAGGCTTGTCTGTTTCTTTGCTAACTCTTTTTGGCCTGCAATGAAATAGAGAGGTGGGACAGAGACTTTATACCACTTTTTGTTGATAAGCAAAACTATTGAGTTTCTGCAGCAAAAAACCCCAGGCAATTCCTTATTGAGCCTTATGGAAAATTCTTGTAAGTTGCTGTGATTCTGATTCTAGAGAAAAAGATAGCACCTTCTCAAACTGCAATCATGAAAAAGAGGGCTGGAGGATGTTTTGAGACATCATCCAGTGACACTCCTCACTATCTTTCACTTTATGTTTCTCCTTAATTTCTTTCCTAGACCTTTCTTGCTCCAGTTTTATTTCCTTATTTCTTTTTGAATAAGCTGTACTCTTTAAGGAAGTTTATTACTTTCTCATCAGAAGCTGTGTTTTGCATATTGGAAGACTTGTATCTCTGTCTCTTTTCTCTCTAGACAAAACTACTGCCACTTCTTTAGCCATTCATTAGAGGATAAATTTTGTAGAGCAACACTTGTTCCTGATTTCCATCAGCTGGTTCACCCTCACCAGTTAGAAGCATGTTGAACTGTACTTTACCAGTGTTGGATAGGAGAGAAGTTTTACATACCTCACAAGATCTCATCCCGCCCTGTCCACTTTGGTAATATCTACCAATGACTTCAGGATCCTGCCTTGATGACTGTAGTTATATTTTATTCTGATATACACCAGTATAGGAAAAAAAAATCCTTTAACATGCAAAGTGATTAAAATAATAAAGGACTGTCATAGCCAGATAATCAAAAGTATCTGGTGTATCACTTATAAGAGCTCTGCAATCTGTTAGACAGGCTGCAAAATGTTCACAGTAATGTTCTGGCTGGAATTATAGCCTTGAACCAGACTCAGGAATCCTTCTCCTCCCAGCTTTTTTAAGCATAGTGGACTGTACCACCAAAAATGAGTGTAAGACAAACCCAAATTCTGCTGGCAGTCACAGAAGCATCAGGAGGTCTGGAGGGTTCCTGTGAATAAAGAGAAATGCATTTGGATTTGCACCCCCTTGGGAGGAATCAGGATTTGTCCATCAAGGGAGGTATTAGAGCAGAACGAAAGATAGAGCTCCAAGCTGCACTGTGTGATGAGGGTAGGAGTCATGCTCCATGGTATATATGCAGCACTCAGTGATGATCAGTTTGCAGTACATTCAGAGCACGAGCTAAGCAGTTGTCCCTATGAAATTTACAGGTTTTAGCCAAATTTCCCTTAGGAGACAGGGCTCTTCTAAATTCAAAATTATTTTCAATTCTATTATCTTGTAAAAGATACAAAGGGGTTTTTCCCCCCCTCAATTCCCCCTTTTCCTCCCTTTCCTCCATCCTACTTTTTTCTTTGTTTTTCGGAGAAATAAGATGAGGAGCTTTCCTTCCAAGAGGTCAGACTAAAGAAACATATAGTTCACACTAAAAAAAAAATCCCAAACCCAAGGGCTTACAAGAATGAATAATGCATAGTGGGATTTTCTCCATTAGAACAGATGAAAGTATGGGAAGCAGTCCTGCAATTTATGCTGTATTACAGGCACAGATCAATGCCAAGCATGGTACAAAGCCAGCAGTCACTCCATTGGTGTGATAATTTTGCCACAGAGTTGCCTGTATGAACAGTAGTTTTTTATTAGCATTGCCAAAGCCAAGAAGTACTCCGTGCTTTTGTGTGCATGTGTGCACAGTGAAAGGGAGGTGTTAAAGTACCTGTTAACTCTGTTCTCTCTTCGTGGAGTGTGAATCCCCTTTAAGTTCTCAACATGTGAATCTGAAGGACAGAAAACCTGAAGTAAGTTTTAGAGGGACGTCGCAGAATCCCTCCATGGTCTAGCTGTCCTGACCCTCCAGCCTGCAAAACCATTGCTTAAGCTGCCTGCGTTACAAATCAGGCAATGTCTGTAGTTCATTTAGCGGCATAGAATTAAACACAAAAGGCTGTGGAAAGACTGAAAGGAATCATGCAGAAAAAAATGGAAGTTTCCCAGTAATCTCTGGAACACAGGTTGGAAGGCACAAAGAAGGATGCAGCCACTTCAGCTTTAGCTAGTTTTATCAGGCTGAGAAGACAGTACTGCTCTTAAGGAAGGCATGTGGAGGGAGCATGTGACAAATAGTCTGCCAAGAGATTGGAAGGATTCAGACAAAGGCAGAGCAGTCATGCCTGACTATGTCATTTTCACTCAGGTAGGAACGCTGTCTAGAGCTTCTGGAGGTGAGGAAATAAGGAAACAAATAAAGGCGTTCTACAATACTAGATTTTATTTTATAATACTTTGTCTTGTGATGCTTTGCACCCTTGAGAGCATGGGGCAACAAACCCCCGTTTAAAGAGGGATTTCTGTTTGTTTTTTTTTTTTTAGTTTTCTTTTGAGTTGTACTGCCAGCTGCTGATTTTTCAGGAGACAACCTTTGGTGGGTATAATTCAGCTGATTCTGCTGAAATGGCAATTATTAGTACCCGAGTGGGGAGTATCCCAATACCTGTTATGTGTGTAAGTGTGACCTACAAAAATATCCCCTAAAGGAAACTGTGAGGGTTACTAAAAAATCTGGTCCTGAAGGTCAACCTTCTAACACTTTCCCCTTGCAAAAGTGTGGAGTCAGCCATGGTACAGTTCAGAAATCAAAGTGACATTAGAAAGAACTGACAACTGAATATTAAACATGGTCCATTTCCTAAGAGTTGGTTTATTATTCAGATGATGTTTCTATCACACTAGATGTTTGAATATGTGAAGTGTTTTCTGAACAGTGCTTTTTGTGAAAATTGTTTGTGGTATTTCTGAATAATCAGGTCATTCTTCTTCTATAAAGAAGAAAACAGAAGTGGTGAATTTCTATTTATGACATAACTATTTAAAAATGAATAACTGGAATAGCAAATTTCCATAATAGTGCTTATTATAGTCCAGAATATTTTCTTGAAAAGTGACATCAGAATTTTGAAAATCCATAGTAGCTGGATGTGGGTTTAACCCTTGCAATGAGATTTAGTACTTTTTCTTTTCAATTGATAGTTTCTGGATGGGGTTAAGTCTTAACTTTGGTGGCATTATGGGATGGAAACCTACATCTGCTATAAAAAGTAAAATCCGATGCTTTTTTTCTTATTCCCTCATTCAGCATCTCTTTTCTTATAGGCTGATGCTGGGAAAACAGGGGTGCTAGATATATGCGATGTGTTTCTTCCTCAGCATTCATTGTTTTTGTGCATTTGGGCCTCTTCTTAAGTCTTCTTGTTTTACAGTGGGCAATCTTCATCTTTTCAAGTGACATTTGCATTTGCGACATTTCTCACAGCCCCTTCTCGCCCCCCCGCTCAGTAGTTCTGCGACAATCTCCACCAGCCCCATTCTGAATCCACTGATGGAACAAATCGTGAGTGCTGTCGTGCTAATGCAGGCAGCAGCAATTGCGGTTCCTCTTCTCCTGCACAACACAGAGTACTCACTCCCCTTCCCAGGCAGAGGATTTTGCTTACACACCTTTTTATCAGTGCTGCATTAAAAGTTTAGGGTCTAACGGTGTTTCCCTGCTCGATTCGTGCTGTGTACACCTGTGGCATGACGTGACAAATGAGAATGGCTCGGGGATGATCTTCCTCCTCCTGAGCAGAGATTACTTGCCTTCTCATTACTTACCAAGAGGCAGTAGGGTGAAATTAATGACAGTTCAGTGTTCAGTCTAGCCACAGGGCTTTAGCATAGCCTGGTGGCAGTGGCTGCTGCAGCCCATTTCTGTGAAGGCATGGACTTGTCCTTCATATGAGTAACTTCAGACTTGCTCAGTAGCTGGACAGTCTTTTCCACACTTCTTCATTTCAGTCTTACTCCTGCCTTCTGCTTCCAGACATTTGGTAGCAATCCAGGTAGGAAGTGCCTCACAGCTGCTGAATACTGTGTTGTTGTTTAGCTAAAGCATCTTTTTCTAATTTTATGGGTGTGCCATTCAGGTTCGCCATTCACGTTTGCGTACAGGTTTCAGTAGGAAATTCTTCTTAACAACATTTTCTTTCCGTAGGTCATTCTTGTGCGCTGCAGGAAACTTGCATTTATGTGGCATTTCAATGGCCCCGTGGCCTGGTTCTGCTGCTGTCTAACCTGCAATACTTCTGAAGTAGCTTGAAGATTTTCACTGAACTGCTCCTAGATTTCTGTGGCATCAGTGGTCAGTCTGTGCCCGCACTCACATGCGACTGTGTTACTGAAACTCTGTCCTGTTCAACCTGCTCCCCAAAGGCACTGCTATCACTAGTTCCCAGGAAGAACCAGTTGCTTAGAAAGAGATGGGGGATCTTTCACTCCATGGAGCATTCAAGGATCTTCTTGAGGAGCTTGCCAGAACCAGTGCCTCACTGCATCATTTTGCAGGTTGCTGTGGATCTTACAAAGGGCAGTATTTACAATTTCTTCATTATTGTCCTTGGTATCATTAGCTAAAGGTTTTCTGAACCATAGCCAGTGATATTTAAAGCTATACACGTGTTCATCTAGGAAATCCTTATGTAGGAAACACAGTTCTGCATCTCATTTACTAGTGCTGAGTAATAATACTGAGTCCTTTTGCCAACAAGTATTTCACAAGAAAGTCAGGGAGGTAACTGTTTTGGTTAGGTCTTGCAGATGTGTGTGTATGACTCTGTGACTTTAGGGAAACTTTCTAAGTATGGGAAACACACATTTGTCTCCATCATCTGAAATTTAAAGCCTCCTGGAACTTTTGTCCAACTTCCTGAGTCAGAGACTAACAGAAGACATGCTTGTCCTACATACATATATACATATAAATGCATTCAGCAGTTCTTTTCCAAGTCTGTTGTAGAAAAACTGCAAAACCAAAAGAATTACTTTCTGGTGGTTTTTTGCAGGCAAGATTGCCATTGTCTGTACTGGAGAAAATGGCCAAGGTGCCTGTGGTACTGCATAAGAACATTTTACCCATCTTTATTAAAAGATTTAAACACCTAAGATGAGGGTTTCTTTTATGATGTCCCCACATTATTATTTTAATGTGTCTAACCTCATCATCTCATAGTCTTCAATACAGTGGAAGTGATCACAGCTACTAACACATGATTTCTCTTGTTAATCATGCCTTTTCGTGCACATAAATGAGCTTCCCTGGAAGTGGAAAAGTGTACACATAGTTCTAGCTTTTACAATGGAGGTTCACAGCAAATTTGTTGTCGTGTGTATTAACGTGTGTTCATCCTGTTTTGTGCTATGTCCAAGAAAATGAATGCATAGCCTTGTGATTAGTTGTATCAGAAGTGAAAATGGGTTAAGCCATCATCCTCTGCTAATGAAGCCAGTGGCAAAACTCTCATTGAATTCAGGGAGAATAAATTCCAGGGGAATAAATTCCAAAAAGCAAATTTAGAAAAAGATGAATCAGCTATGCCTAGTAAGATGTAGCCAAGGGCGGTGGTTAGATGTAAAACTCTGCAGCTCCTAAACTATCCTTTCAGATATGTCTAGAGTATTTTGTGCAGTTAATTTTCATTGATACTTGAGGAAATAAGAATTACTAGAAAGCTTTTAAAATTACTGGAGTCTTATTTATGTAAGAGCATGTGGCTAATTGAGATAAATATGAATTTAAACTTATGGACAATTATATTGCTGTCCCTCTGAAATCGGACTTTTAAGCTGCATTATAGTTGTGATTACATTGTATTGCACACATTATAATATTCATTTATTTACTCTTATTTTCTAGTTAAATTCACAAGGAGGTGGAGAGAGCTGGGGTAGTCTGAGGCAGAGGAATAAGAAAGGGATTAGTTAATCATCATGAATGACTGGACTTAGTATCCTGAATACAGAATTCCTTTTAATATTCAAGAATGATAAGTAATATTTATTGCTTTGGTTGGATAAATATTTTCCTTCTACATCTGGAATGTGTGCATTACATGAATGTTCATTTTTATCATTCAGTTATAGTGAATATATTGCTTTTTATGCAAAGTGTGTTATGCTTAGTGGACAGCTCTATGATTTTATCAAACTGTGGAATATTAATCCCATAGCGTGCCTTTACAGAGATTTAATACCTCAATATTTTTGTGATTTTTATTTAGCATAGCAACAGATAAATTAAGAAGAAAGTAATAGGAATAGTGAAAGTAATAGGAATAGTAAAAGTAAATGAAATCTATTTCAAGAGATTACATCAGTCACAATAATAATAAAACGAAGGAGATATAAATATATGCAATCAGAATGAGGCAGAATCAATACAAAATACACAAATTCATAAACTGAAAGCACAGCAATTTGCCAGAAGTTGAGAAGGAAGCCAATATTTCATAAAAGATCAGGCTGTTACTCATAGAGGATGAGAGCCTTTTTTTCCCATTAAGGATAATATATTTCTCCTCGAAGAGTTCCGTCAAGCAAGTGAACCAATCTGTCGTGCAAGGAGCAATCTAGCAAGAGTATCAGTCTCTAAATGTGGTCCACGACTGCTAAGCTTGCTAGCTGAGAGGTAAATCACTGCAGTGGTGATTGGGACAGATGGTGCTGGCTCTGGATGTTGAGAAGTGGGGATAAACAGTGCCCTGCCTGTTGCTGATCAGCAAAGGGTCAGGGGAATAAATCAGAGAGGTGCCACTTTCACTCTGGCAACCTTATACACAGATAGTTTATTTGGACCAGAAGGAGTGATGAGAATAGAGGAAAACATGTCCTAAATCCGGCAGCACACATACAGTTTCTGCTGCAGACAGCGGTGCACAGAACAGCTGTCAGAAGGGCATTTTGCAAGGCATGTTTCAGCTTGCTGCAGCTGATGCAAAAAGTACTTGTGTGGATAGAGAAAAATGACAGAAATGTGCATTTCAGGGCTGTGTATGTGGAAGCCACTCCTGATATAGTACTTGGAAGACACGAAACCCCTCCTTTCTCTAGATGTTCACCATTTTTTTAAACTCTTCTACCCCTCTATTACTTACCTAGTGCTCTGCGCAGGTCTTGACTGGGTACCATTTCTATATGGAATACCCACACAGTCAGTGGGGATTTCATAGGATGCAATTTTCAATTTTCAACTCGCTGTTGGTCTGATCTCATCCTCAATGATACCACTGAGAATTTTACCACTGACTGCTAAATGGGGAGGAATCTGGCTGCCTAAATTTTGCCTGTTGTCATTTCCTTCAGAATCATCAATGCCTCTTTGGATATTTATCATTTGCTCATGAATATGATTTTAGCATCTCTCTGAAACTTTTAACTGGAAGAACATTTTGTATTTTGCAAAACAGTAAGTAATTTTATTTTTCCATGTCTTATTTAATAGTGTCAAGAAAAGACCAAGTTCATCCTTCAGCTTTAGCCTTGCTAAGTGCTCAGGTGTCTTTTTCATGTGTTCTTAAGCAGACAATTCACAGGCATGTGGCCATGTCAAAAAGTTACTTATTACTAACAAAAATACTATCTTCAGAAATAGAGATTTCCTCTCTCTATTTTAAAGCTTCTCTCAGATTTCAAAGTTGGAGGAGTTGAAACTTTTTGGTTAAAAGGAAATCCAATGCTCCTATTCAAAAGGCAAGCATTTTTGAGCTTTAGAGGTGTTCTTGGTGTTCCCTTGTCCTGTGTTCCTGTGCTTTTGTCTGTGATTCTGTCTTTTGAGTCCAGCTCATTGACTCAGAGGATGTTAGATATGTGATCAGAAATGCTAAACCCAGGTGTGGGTCCCGGTTTTCCATATGTTTAATCTTGCTCAATCCAGGAAATATGAAAAACGCTTATGAGAGGTCTATACGTGTCCATGCTGTCCAAACCTGCCTATTTTGTTGAGAGCAGAAATTTATTTCTGTGATTCTTGAATATTGTAAAGATTTAAAGTTCCAGGAAAAAAATATGTTTTCCTGTATTGACAATGAAATTAGACCCAAGATGATCGTCCAAATTGGTTCAATGTCCTGATTTCTGGATACCTTTCTAATGTGTAACCCTGAAGTTTGAGAGCCTCCACCATTACACAGTCTACAAAGGCCATGATTATAACTACTCAATGCAAAATACCTATAGTCGCGATTGGGCTAGCCTGTCACCTTTCTTTACATAATCCTCTATATCTTTCCACAGTTCCTTTAGTCAGAGGCTATATACAAGATTGATGAGTGAAGCTACAACTCTTTTATTATAACTTTCTATTATTGCTTATTCAAATATAGGTTTAAACTATGGATGCTTCTGAGAATTAAATTAATAGTGATTTAAGTATGGGAAAGGATTACTAATTAGCAGACTCCCAGGGATCCTCTGATCATCTCCTCACTTTTTTCTTTCTTGTTTAAACATAGCTTCTACATTTTATTAATTCAAAGACTTGCAAAGCTAAACCACATTTACCTAGTTCTCATATAGAATTAACCTTTGATATGCCTGTTCTAATTGGCCATCTAATATCTTTGTGGTATGCAGAATTGTATAACTCCTCTTCTCTCTAGAGAGAGGGAAAAAGAAACATGAAGGAGATATTGATTAGAGTCAGAGTAAATGTGAAAGCTCAGAAACAAGAGGAAGAAGAAAAAAGGAGTTTCTCATTTTCTTATGCTTATGAGGTTTTTTTTGTTTTATTTTGTCAGTCAATTTATTTTTAAAAAAAGTATTTGATCAATGAACTGAGAAAAAACCTGACAAAACACAATTATTCTTGCAATTCTGCTATTTCAATTGTTTGGGTGGTTAATATTCCAATTATTTACTGTTTTACACTTGAATTAAGGAAAATATATAACAATGATGTATTAATGGAAGCCATAAGAGAACATTAAAAAATCTCTATTTTGAGCAGGGTCTTTTCCTAGAACAGAACTTCAAACCCTAGAAACAAATTTAACTGCTGCATTCCTTTCTTTCTGTAACCTTCTAAACCTTAGCAGAAGGATAGACCTTTAAAGACTCACTACATAAAGCTATCTTCTTTTGATTCTTTCTTTTTTTTTTTCTTCACTATTCTATGAAGGCATTCCTAGGTTGTGTGAATAATTATTATTCAGAGGAAGACAAAAATATTTGAGGACAAAACCAGAGTAATTTATACTGTAGTGTCTTCCGCTTTGAGTATTGAAGAAAATGAGAAGGAAATTGAAAGCAGACAGATAAAAAGTCCTAAGGAACTAAATCAGAAAGAGCAAAGAAGTCAATGCTACTTCAGACTGTAGCTGATATGGGATAATCCCAACATGTTTCTGTCAAAACTGAATGGCTCAGTTACCTGACTCTGCCCTTTACGGTAATAGAATCACTGATATTCCTCAGTGTATTTGTCCTATTGCTTTTTTCAAACACAATGCACATTTATCAAACACAATCGGCTATTCAAAGAAATAATTGGGCAATTTTGTTGTGAATGACATTTGATTTCAGAACTCTTGAAGGACTCACTAAATGTGATATATTCACATTTTTGTAAAGGAAGCTGTACCCTGGAGACTGTTAACAATACAAAGCTGGGCAGTGAGAGAAAATATGTGCCTCTGTAAATCAAAATATTTTTTTGTGTACCTGATATTACTGTGATTTTAAATTATATGTCTAATGGTGCCAAAATATGATAAAGTAATTGTAAGACCTGTGCCATTGAAGAAGGTACTTAAGTTTCCTTCCATTTTACTTGTTATATAGGATTTCCTTCAATATCCTTTGATTATGGGATGAATGTTTCAGAATATCAGCCTTGCAAAAAGGTACTCTTCAATCATATCAATAGAAACACAGCTGGCTGAATATTTTTCAAATTACTTTTCCAGAGGAAAATACCTGAGTCATTAAAACATAAACTGATTGGGCATAAAGGTCCCTTTCAATGACGTTACCATTCAAAAAAATAACGTAAAAGCGAACATTTCTATTTAAAGAACAGCTTTGAGAATATGCAAAACAAATGCTTATTTGTGGGTGAAATATGATCTATACCAAGTACTATAGATGAAATATAACAAATTTTAAGAACTTTTGAAACAAAGTATTTGCTTGACTCTCTCTTATTTTATTTGAACAAGATTTTTCCTTTTCAAGCTTTTTTGAAAGTTTGAAATTTCAACTTGATCCAAGACAGTGAAAATGTCAAGAATTCTTGCAGAATGGGGAAAATGTTTTCATTCCCTTTTAAAAGAGTCTTTTCTGAATGCAAAGGAGAAACACTTATTTATTCATAACTTCAAAACCCTGTTGCTTGTTTATACCACAGACACGATGCACATCCTCTAATCTCAATCTATAGGGTGCTAAGTGATCTTGTGTTCCTTCTTCTAAAGCTGTGCTTAACTGTCTGAGTTAATGAAGAGGCCCTATTAACTGTTGCTAATTATAGAGCCTATTTGATAAGGTAGATACAAATATTGAAGTTGGTCTAATTGACAGTTAGCCTCTAATTGGTGCAACTGCATATACTCACTACCCTATTCACTACGAATTATGTCAGTATATAATGTGCTGGAATGTTCTAGAATAACTTTATTATAGAATAACCATAAGGCGTATGCTTAATTTTCTTTCCTTTGCTGGTGATACTCGATGATTTTCACAGAATCACAGATTTTCTATCATATAGGGCCTTGCGCACCTGTAGGAAGTTGGATGCAGTAGAAAAGGCTACCTATGAAAAGGAAGGACACCATTTTGTGTATGGTTATTCTGTCACCCAGTTTTAGGTAGCCCTTTTTGTTATTTTGAATATATTGTCAGAGGAAGCATTGCTCTGTTGGGGAAAAAAGAAGTTTTCTCACAGTTTATCTTCCACAGATTGTATCCAAATCATGGCAGAATGATTCTTTTGTGTTTGCTCCTCTTGAGTTGGCCCTTTTAAGTAGTTCAGCTACAAGGCTTCCTCACTTTTTATTTTTCACTCTGCCATGCCTGCCCACCAGGCTAGGTTGCTGATTAGCTGACAGCTTTCTCTTGCCATGTAGAGGCTGTTTCTTAGTTGTTTCAGAATGATACCTCCTGGGGTAGCTGCCTTTTGAGATTTCTTTTCTAGCTCCATAGCAGCAGTAGAAGAAAACATGCCCTGTTACGATTTTTATCATTTTTCCCTTGACCAGTTTCCATAGTGATCTGATTAGTATCACTGCCTACCTTGGGAAACGGCTGACCTGAATAGCATGACATTATACTGAAACAGCCTTCTACACTGCTGGAAAGCGTAGGGACAAGGGGAGAGCGTTCTGCCATGAAGTTAGTAGTGAAAGGGACACTTCCATTTCTGAGTTCAGCTCTAGATCTCCTGCACACTGACAGATTTGTTGCTGATTTTCTGCCATGTGTCTAATTATTTGAGATCAGCTAGTCTATATGAAACTAGGGCTGAAAGCTACAACATCTTAGTATTAGAGTCTTCCTCACAGCTCACCGCCTCCATGAGGTGTTTTAGTCTCCTGCATGGGTATTTCTCCCTTCTCCTAAGTCAACAAATCAGAATGGTAGCATATGTGTAAATAAATCAATCTCAGATTTCCTTTCTGATTTTTTTTTTTTTAACTTAGCCTCCTGTTTGTTAGTGTGCCTTGCACATTGGATTGAAAATTAAGTTCTGTCTTATGTTCTATTTCCACTTAAATGAAGCAGCTGTAATGTGGAGGTTCTTTCTAGGACTGGCCTGAAATCTATCACAAGGTAGGGCTGCAGCTGAGCTGTTGTGAGTACAGCCCTGCAACTGGACCCTGCCTGGACTGTGGAAAGGACCTTGCTTTATGCCCAGCTTGGAACAAAAAGGAATCTGCACTGTTGGGTTGGATGGTCCTGTTGCCCTCTCTTCTGGAAGACATCCTAGAGCTGAACAAGTGATCTTTCCCATAGGCCCCTTAAGTTCACTAAATAACTTGCCTTAGTGATGGAGTTACCATCATAAAAGATTTTAACAAAATAGGCATCTGCAGCCTAACTGTAAACTATTGCAGTTAAAGACACTCACTAATGATGAGTTACCTGAGCACAGCTTCTGGAGAGATGTCTGACAACAAGGAACTCTTTCTAGTGATGCTGATGCTTTTGTGGCAGCTCTTGAAGGTTGGAAGCTCCTTGAAAGGGGATTCAGTCCCTGTCTCTCCCTGAAATAATTAGAACTAAGCCCAAGAGCCTGGAATTCCCCTCAGTAATGAGATCATCTTAATATCAATAAAACATTTTTTTGGCAAATGAAGATATGAGATGCTTCTGTGTTGTTTCCAGTAGGGTTTTTAGCAATTACATTTTCATAGCCTGGCTTTTCACTGTGCATACTTTAAATGTTCCCAGTGAAGCAAATGAATAATCAAGCTAGTTCTCCAAAGATGGAACAAAGATGTTCAGAAAAGATGGTCCGCGATGAATGCTTGCAGGGCGTTCAGAGTAGGTGCCTGCTGCATCCTGTATCTGCAGGGACTGATTGCAGGGGGGAAAGGAAGGAGAAAGTTTCTAGCTGAAAATTAAATAAATACAATAACATCTTATTAGATCAAAATAATTCAAGGACATGCCTAGCAATAAGATATCTAAAGCACCCTCTTTCCCACCAGCAGTGGGGAAAGGTGACCAGTATTTTTTACCTTGATAGTTAGCAGGAGAAGCTGGCTGCATTGCTGGTTGAACCTGTCTCACGGCTGCAGATTCCCTTTTAACTGAAGCAAGGATAGGTAGTGAATAAAGGCATGGTGAGAGATTCAGGAGTGAAAGTTTCCTTGTCTAGTTATCTTCACCTTCCTCAGTGATGATGTAATTGGTTGCAGGGATAGTTCTGAACTGCCACTTGAAGGAAATCTGAAGAATTAAAGAAGAAAGTAACTTCTAAACCACCATATTTACAAGCTCTGCTCCTTAGGATATGTGGCATGTACCACTGCTGCTTTGAGCATAAAAACCTCAGTGCTCTCGCACTAATGAATGCCGAAGTACTATAATTTTTGCATGCTCTGTGTAATGCGTTCTGTACAAATCATTCTCATGGAAATCAGTGGGACCACCCTGTGAGAACAAATGTAATTTTCAGTCCCGTTATGATTCTTTTGCACTGAATGCCACACTGACATTGCTAGGCAAGCAGTCTGGTCCTAAAGGAGATGGATTCTTATTACGTTTTAATTCATAGAGCAATTATTGTTTCATGTGTGATACATAGTGAAAACTCTACAAAGTTAACTTGCAAAATCCAGGTGGTTTTGAAGAAACAGGATGTGAAGCTGTTTGCATCAAAGCCAGGATGCTCTATTTTCTTTCGTGCCTTTTGATTTCTCAGCTGTACCATTGTAATAGAAAGAGGAAGAATATCCAGTAGAGCTATTCTGGAAAGATGAAGGAATAAAGAAAATAGGCCAGTAGAAGACGATATCCTCTTCTGTACTTGGGACAGATTAAAAAAAGTTCAATAAATTTCTCATATTAATAATACATTTCCTCCGATTTGTTCTCACCAGAGGCAGGATTGAAACTCTTGCCATCTTTAAGAGTACAATTTTGGTTCCATAGAATCTGATCCATCGCATTTGATCATTGTCTGCCAATTCAACAGGAATGTGCAGAGGAAGTGGAGTAAGATGGAAAAGAAATAGGGTTGAGGAGAGGGGCAAGAAATAATAAATGAAAGATGGAAAGTATTTTAATGAGTTGTCATTTTGAACAGCATGATTTTGTAAGTCAAACACAGAGATGTCTGCTTTTGTGGGTATGTAGAAAAACATTTAAACAATCTTTTCTGTGTTAATTACACTTACTATAGAAAATGAACACCTAACTTAAATAGGTTTGATAATATGACCTGAAATTTTATGAGCAGGAAGAGAACTTTTTATTTGAGTTGATATTGTTAATTGAGAATGGCTGAGAACATGTGAAGAATTAGTCAGAGGCTGGATGTTTTAACCATCAACAGCCCATCCTTATTTCTCTGATTCCTCTCGTACCATATGCAGGTCAAAATACCACTGTGTTCCATCACATTCATTGTGCTCCCACATAAGATTCATTTAAGGTGTTGTGTACTTGTGATACCTTTGTAAAGACACCACTATATCAAGCACCCACAGCTTTGAAAGTGTTTTGAAAACTGACTTGAAGTCTTGAAAATATCGAAGTATTCAACTGTGAAACGTGATGCATAATTTAACACTTTGCAGTCATTTAAGCAACACTTATTTGAAGTAAATATCTGTGAACTAATAATTTTCATTTAAAAATTGCAAGGTCTTACAAAGTTGAAATACTTTTGAAGAACTGACAGTGAGACAGGGAGTCTGAGCTTGAACTTCATTTGTACGCAACAGGTCTATAGCTCAGATCGATGTGCTTAGGATAGATAAAGGCATCAAATCCAGTTAAAATAAAATATTCTGTGGGACATAAATGGGCCTAGAAATTTTTAAAATGAGATCAAGATTCTAAATTTTCTTTAAAAGTTACTTTGGAACTATACTTTATTTCATGGAATAAAATGAACAGAGCACTAATATCAGAATAGCTGTGTTTTTAAATTAATGTAACAGATTCTAAGATGAGGCATATGACTAGGATAATTCAGAGTGTGCCTGCTCCTGACCATGGTCGTCCAGCTTGCTTTGTCTGGAAGTATATTGTTCAAACTGGTGCATGTTTTCATCAGTAGAAGGTATTTTTCATGCCATTCTAAAGGGGTAATAAACAGAAAGGAAGCCTGAGTAATCATGAAGTTACACGCTACTGCTGCTACTATTGTATCATATTACTAAATGCTCTATCCTGTTTCTTCATTTGTAAGATTCATATCAGTTCTTAGGAAATAAGCCCTGGCTCCTTAGGAAAGCATGAAATGTTTCAAGATGAGCTTCTCACTAGAGTACAATTTTTAGTCTTTTTAGTTGTTGGCTGTGCCAAAAGAATTATCAAGACAAAAAAAAAAAAAAATTTAGTTCAATTACCTGTCATAATTTCAGCAAAATGTTCTGTTCAATTTCAATGGAAAGCTTGGACATTACAGTGAAGCAGAGATATTATAATGAAAATAATGTAGGGAATTTCAAACTGTCATATTAAAATTTTTAAAGTATTTTGCTAAAATAGGAAAATACAGAGCTTGGAAAAGAATGCCATTTGTAGTTCAGTGTCATCTGCATTGACTCAGTGGCTGTTTTAGTGTAGATGAATTTCCCTTGCTGAAGCAGGGGTTTCTTCCAAAACAGCTGAACCTACCATAGAACCTAAACTTTTCCTTACTTGTAATGCATTTTGCATTTACTTAAACTTATTCTTATTAATTTTGTAAATAATTGCATAGCCAATTTTCATAAATTTGCTCCTGTTTCTAAGGACTTCAGCTACGTGTGTGCTTGGTCAGCTCATTAGAATTGACCTCTGCTAGGGCATATGATACATGTGTAAACCTTTGGAGTTACCTTTATTCTTAGCAGATATAGCCAGACAAAATGGAATATCAGAAACATGATTGTTCATATGCTAACCCTGTTTTGGCACTGCCGGTCATGTTCCTCCGCATATATCCTTTGCATTTCTCATCTGCATGGGGGACAGTATTTCGTCTTAGGATCACAGGAAAAATTCTGGATGGAAGGGATCTCAGGAGGTTGCAGGTACAATCTCCTGCCAAAAGCAGGGTCAGGAGTGAGATCTGACGGGTGCTCAGGGCTTTCTCCAACTGATTCTTGAAAACCTTCAAAGGTGGAGATGATGCAGCCTCTCTAGTCAACCTGCTCCACTGCCTGGCTGTCTTCATGGCTAGGAAGTTTTTCTTTATCTCCAGATGATTCAAAAGGCATTTGCATGATTTCCTGTTGCGGCCAGATGACCCAGATGCCAAATGTCCCTGGCAGTCCACTGGAGCCATGGCATCACTTATGATCATCTTTTTGCTATTGGGGATTGGAGGAGTCCCTCTATGTGTGCATTTTTGCTCATCTTTCCTACTGCCTCAATAAAGCTTCTTTTTATAACACGCTGCTGTCAGATGCTTGGACCATACTGTCACACCAGGCACCTCTGCAAGGAGCTGTCTCACTGGTCCAAACACTAGGTTTTCCAGTGCTGTCCATGCTCCAGGCTGAACCAGCCCCAGACCCGCAGCCCCTCCTTGCTCGATTGCTCCAGCCCCACTATCCTGGTGGCCTCTCCTGAACTCTGCTTTACCAATGTATCTTCCATGTGGGACCCCAAACAGGACACAGTACCCAGAAGAGGCCTCGTTCATTATAAGCTGAGGATCCTTCTCCAGTGCCCAGCAGGATTGCTGCCAGGGATCTGCATTCCCAAGGCAGGGCTGCCATATTACGGGGACCCTGTTGACCTTTTCCTTCCCCCATCCAGCCCATCTAGATCAGAGCCCTCCCCTCATGTGTATTGACTGGTCCTTGAAACTTGCTGTCACCTTCAAAGTAGATGAAAGTGCTCTCCATTATGTCACCAAGGGATGTTAAATGGATGTGTCCTACGATACACCCTGCAGCAGTTCACTTGTTGACAGGCTGTAATGTCCAAAGTTGGATACAGGAATATTGTGGCATAAAGTGTTGACAGCCTTGGCCAAATCAAAACACTGCTCCCCTGTCATCCACAAATCCATTCATTTTGTCACAGAAGGTAATGAGCTGAGTCAGGCATGATTTACCCTTGGCTGTTCCCAGTTCCCTTCTACTCTTTCATATGCTCAGAAATGTGTTCCAAAAGGACTTAATCCATTATTTTACCTTCTTTTTTGAAGGTGTGTGTGATTAATTGCCCTTCTCCAATATTTGAGAATCTGTTCCAACCTCCATGATCTTTCAAAGGTGATGACAGTGGACGACAGCGGTGTTACAAGGACATCAGCCAGATCTCAGCATGCTAAGTGCTACCTATTGGGACACATCAACTTATGTGTGTCACGTTCTCAGAAACGATCTCTGACTTAACTTTCATCCACTGCTGGTCCTTCTCCTTCCACTTGAACCCTTTCAGGTCATCCCTACCTGTGTCTGTTGCCACCAAATCACCCACCCCTTTCAGCAATGGGCCCACATTTTCCTTGTTCATCCTTTTATTACTAATGTGGTTGTAGAAGCTCTTCTTGTTGCCCTTAGCATTTCTTCAGCCTCTTAAGTTCAGCTGAGCTTTGGCTTGAGTAGCACCAGCGCTACATGTCCAGGCAACTTTTCTAAATTCCTCCTTTGCACTCTGTCCCTGCTTCTGTATGCTGCATTTTTATGCTGGAATTCTGCCATGATGTCCCTTTTATCCAAGTTCTCACAGACCTGCTTGGCTGCCTTCACATCAGGGTAGACTCTTCTTATGCCTGGAGGATGCTTTTCTTAATGGTCTGCTAGCTTTTCTTAGCTCCTTTGCCTTTCAGAGCAGCCTACCATGGATCCCAGCTGTCAGCTCCCCCTGCCTAAGTCCAGCTCTGCTCACCTGAAGACTGAAGGCCCGGGCTTGGCT